>SJYQ01044654.1:36413-57591 GCA_006410935.1 Redunca redunca
AGAGGAAAAGAACAGAATGGGAAAGACTAGAGATCTCCTCAAGAAAATTAGAGATACCAAGGGAACATTTCATGCAAAGATGGGCTCGATAAAGGACAGAAATGGTATGGACCTAACAGAAGCAGAGGATATGAAGAAGAGGTGGCAAGAATACACAGAAGAACTGTACAAAAGAGATCTTCACGACCCAGATAATCATGATGGCGTGATCACTAATCTAGAGCCAGATATCCTGGAATGTGAAGTCAAGTGGGCCTTGGAAAGCATCGCTACGAACAAAGCTAGTGCAGGTGATGGAATCCCAGTTGAGCTGTTGCAAATCCTGAAAGATGATGCTGTGAAAGTGCTGCACTCAATATGCCAGCAAATTTGGAAAACTCAGCCGTGGCCATAGGACTGGAAAAGGTCAGTTTTCATTCCAATCCCAAAGAAAGGCAATGCCAAAGAATGCTCAAACTACTGCACAATTGCACTCATCTCACACACTAGTAAAGTAATGCTCAAAATTCTCCAAGCCAGGCTTCAGCAATACGTGAACTGTGAACTTCCAGATGTTCAAGCTGGTTTTAGAAAAGGCAGAGGAACCAAAATCAAATTGCCAACATCCGCTGGATCATCGAAAAAGCAAGAGCGTTCCAGAAAAACATCTATTTCTGCTTTATTGACCATGCCAAAGCCTTTGACTGTGTGGATCACAATCAACTATGGAAAATTCTGAAAGGGATTGTAATACCAGACCACCTGACCTGCCTCTTGAGAAATCTGTATGCAGGTCAGGAAGGAACAGTTAGAACTGGACACGGAACAACAGACTGGTTCCAAATAGGAAAAGGAGTATGTCAAGGCTGTATATTGTCACCCTGCTTATTTAACTTCTATGCAGAGTACATCATGATGAGAAACGCTGGACTGGAAGAAACACAAGCTGGAATCAAGATTGCAGGGAGAAATATCAATAACCTCAGATACGCAGATGACACCACACTTATGGCAGAAAGTGAAGAGGAACTAAAAAGCTTCTTGATGAAAGTGAAAGTGGAGAGTGAAAAAGTTGGCTCCCCAACATTCAGAAAACGAAGATCATGGCATCTGGTCCCATCACTTCATGGAAAATAGATGTGGAAACAGTGTCAGACTTTATTTTGGGGGGATCCAAAATCACTGCAGATAGTGACTGCAGCCATGAAATTAAAAGACGCTTACTCCTTGGAAGAAAAGTTATGACCAACCTAGATAACACATGCAAACGCAGAGACATTACTCTGCCGACTAAGGTCCGTCTAGTCAAGGCTATGGTTTTTCCTGTGGTCATGTATGGATGTGAGAGTTGGACTGTGAAGAAGGCTGAGTGCTGAAGAATTGATGCTTTTGAACTGTGGTGTTGGAGAAAACTCTTGAGAGTCCCTTGGACTGCAAGGAGATCCAACCAGTCCATTCTGAAGGAGATCAGTCCTGGGATTTTTTTGGAAGGAATGATGTTAAAGCTGAAACTCCAGTACTTTGGTCACCTCATGTGAAGAGTTGACTCATTGGAAAAGACTCTGCTGCTGGGAGGGATTGGGGGCAGGAGGAGAAGGGAACGACAGAGGATGAGATGGCTGGATGGCATCACTGACTCGATGGACGAGTCTGAGTGAACCCTGGGAGCTGGTGATGGACAGGGAGGCCTAGCGTGCTGCGATTCATGGGGTCGCAAAGAGTCGGCCACGACTGAGTGACTGAACTGAACTGAACCAAAAAAAGGGAAACATACTCAGGGTCAAAGAAATGACTGACTACTTGAACTATAATTATTTTGTATCTTAAATTAAAAAAGAAATTCAAAACCATCAGTTGGTTACTTAAGAATAACAAAGTCATTCTATTCTTGGTCAATTATTAATATCTGGCGTATCCTAAGAGAATAGGCATTTTCTACTATGTCTTCCTTTCTTCTTACTTTCCTTTAATCTTTTTTTTTTTTTAATAATGATTCTATCCTCTTTTCATACTGACTCCATATAGAGGCCCAATGTCATTTAACAGAATGTACAGTATTAAAAGATATTTCCTGAAAAATCTTGTGTATTATGCAGGCCTCACAAAATACAGGGTATTCAAACTTTTCCAAGCATTCAAAAGCAGAAGTGTTTAACGTTCACTGAGTTTAAGAGTCTATTCTAAGCCAAGTCCAGTGGAAAAGTTGGCTACAACTATAATCTGTTATCAGATTCACCCTGGCCACTTTTTATTAAGATATGAAGAATAAACTGAAAGTGATGAGGAGATGGGGTCTATTTAATTTTATATAAAAACCATAGACCATTTTTTAAATGTCATGGACATGTCAAAGGAAATTGATAAAAACAGTGAAGACAATTTTCCAGATGGAGAGAAACCCATTTTGGCACAGAGAAGCTTACTGTGTCCGAACTTATCTTGCAGAAAGGCAGTGGTAGAAGATCTAGCTCCCATTACAAAAAAAGAGGCAAATAACCAGAAAGCCAGCAACACCAGGAACATTTTTAAGAAAAGATGTGTTCTGTTTCCCTTTCCTGAGATTCTCTTTATTAGCCTCCGCCTGAAAACACATCACCAAAACTGAAGCTCATATCATATTTGCTGTGTACCATGTGTAACCATGTGTTAGTCACTCAGTTGTACACGACTCTTTGTGACCCCATGGACTGCAGTCCAGTAGGCTCCTCTGTCCATGGGATTTCCCAGGCATGAATCCTGGAGTGGGTTGCCATTCCTTCTTCCAGTGGACAATTTGTCAGAACTGTTTACTTTGACCCATCCATCTTAGGTGGCCCTGCATATGGGATGGCTCATAGCTTCACTGAGTTATGCAAGCCGCTTGCCATGACAAGGCTGTGATCCATGAAGGGGATATGATAATTGTATTGCAGTTATAAGGAAATTATCTAACTATTTAAATGCATGCTGAAAAGCTTAGGGGTGCAATGTGGTATTACCTGTAAATTCCCTTGAAAAAGTTCATCAAGATGGATAGATAGATGAATTTTAAAAAAAACAAACAAAGTTGAACGGCCGGACAGAAGAAAAAATGGAGTAAATACGGAAACATCTTGGCAACTGTTGGATTTGGACTGGGACTCTATACGAGTTAACACATGATGCTCTCACAAAAGGGAACCATGTTCACCAGTAGAACAAGCACACAGCAGACAACGGCCCATCCACCCCACACCTCCAGATAGACAGGGCCCCTCTTCTCACCCGGCCCCAGCTTACCTCGATCAGAGCCCCCTTCTCTCTGTCATCGGACTGTTTCGCACTGTCCAGTTCATCGTGCATTTCTGAGAGCTGATCCTGGAGATCTCTGATTTCAGTCTGGTGCTGCTCTCGTTCCATCTTCACTTGGAACAGCCTGGCAGAAAAGGAAACCCATGAGAGAGATTCTCTTGGTCTCTGCTCATTTTCTTCCAGACTGCTTTCAGACCTTCAGATGGTCAAGAAAAGTCATCTAAGTCCCCAAGTAGCCTCCCATTCTCTGTTTTGAGCTGAACAAAATATCACAAACCAGAAAGGCACTGGTAAGAACTATACCTGCAGTCTAATTGCCCAAGGAGAAGACAAGTGAGAACTCAAGCCACTGTAATGGGAAAGGTTATATAGCGATATTTCTTCCCCAAAAGGAGACCACAGGATAATAGAATTTGGAGAGAGAAGATAAGGAATTAGGTCATAGAACACAACTTTTATGATAAATGTTTTCACTAAAGCCACTCTGTACCAACCGACTCTCAGTACTCCACACCAGTAGAGTCAGCAAATTATGGCCTGTGGGCCAATCAGGCCCACTGCCTGCTTTTGTAAATAAAGTTTTATTGGAACAAAACCATGCTCATTCATGTATTGCTTATGGTCATTTGCACAATACAATGACAGAAATGAACAATTTCATATGGTATGGTCCATAAACTCTAAAACATTTATCTGACAGAAAAAGTTTGCCAACCTCTGTTCCAAATTAAACTCACAGCTGTTTTACCTTTTTTATTTTGTAAAGTCTTTCAGTTCAGTCGCTCAGTTGTACCCTACTCTTTGCGACCCCATGGACTGCAGCATGGCAGGCTTCCCTGTCCATCACCAACTACAGGAGCCTACTCAAACTCATATCGAGTTGGTGACGCCATCCAACCATCTCACCCTCTGCCGTCCCCTTCTCCTCTGCCTCCAATCTTGCCCAGCATCAGAGTCTTTTCAAATGAGTCAGTTCTTCGCATCAAGTGGCCAAAGTATTGGAGTTTCAGTTTTAGCATTAGTCCTTCCAATGAACATTCAGGACTAATTTCTTTTAGAAGACTCTCAAGAGTCTTCTGCAACACCACAGTTCAAAAGCATCAATTCTTTGGTGCTCAGCTTTCTTTATAGTCCAATTCTCACATCCATACATGACCACTGGAAAAACCACAGCTTTGACTAGACTGACCTCAGTTGGCAAAGTCTCTGCTTTTTAATATGCTGTCTAGGTTGATCATAGCTTTTCTTCCAAGGAGCAAGCGTCTTTTAATTTCATGGTGGCAGTCACTGTCTGCAGTGCTTTTGGAGCCCAAGAAAGTAAAGTCTTTCAATGTTTCCACTGTTTCCCCCATATATTTGCAAAGAAGTGATGGGACCGAATGACATAATCTTAGTTTTCTGAATGTTGAGTTTAAAGCCTACTTTTTCACTCTCCTTTTTTACTTTCATCAAGAGGCTCCTTAGGGCTTTGTTTCTGGCATAAGTGTGGTGTCATCTGCATATCTGAAGTTATTGATATTTCTCCTGGCAATCTTGATTTCACCTTGTGCTTCATCAATCCAGCATTTCTCATGATATATTCTGCATATAATTGAAATAATCAGAGTGACAATATACAGCCTTGACGTACTCCTTTCCTGAGTTGGAACCAGTCTGCTGTTTCATGTCCAGTTCTAACTGTTGCTTCCTAACCTGGAGATCTCTGATTTCCAGAAGGAAATCAGAAAGAAGAAATACAGATTTCTCAGAAGGCAGCTCAGGTGGTCTGGTATTCCCATCTCTTTAAGAATTTTTCAGTTTGATGTGATTCACATAAATGCTTTGGCATAGTCAATAAAGCCGAAGTAGGTGTTTTTTTTGAACTCTCTTGCTTTTTTGATGATCCAGCGGATGTTGACAATTTGATCTCTGGTTCCTCTGACTTTTCTAAATCCAGCTTGAGCATCTGGAATTTCACAGTTCACATACTGTTGAAGCCTGGCTTGGAGAATTTTGAGCATTAATTTGCTAGCGTATGAGACGAGTGCAATTGTGCAATAGTTTGAGCATTCTTTGGCATTGCCTTTCGTTGGAATTGAA
This sequence comes from Redunca redunca, assembly GCA_006410935.1. Classification (NCBI taxonomy): domain Eukaryota; kingdom Metazoa; phylum Chordata; class Mammalia; order Artiodactyla; family Bovidae; genus Redunca; species Redunca redunca. The sequence goes on from SJYQ01044654.1 coordinate 41,742, forward strand.
ACAAAAACTGAACTTTTCCAGTCCTGTACCCACTGCTAAGTTTTTCAAATTTGCTGGCATACTGAGTGCAGCACTTTAACAGCATCATCTTTTAGGATTTGAAATAGCTCAACTCGAATTCCATCACCTCTATTAGCTTTGTTTGTAGTGATGTTTCCTACGGCCCACTTGACTACATTCCAGGATGTCTGGCTCTAGGTGAATGATCACACCATTGTGATCATTTGAATCATGAAGATCTTTTTTGTACAGTTCTTCTGTGTATTCTTGCTATCTCTTTTTAATATCTTCTGCTTCTGATAGGTCCATACCGTTTCTGTCCTTTATCGAGCCCATCTTTGCATGAAATGTTCCCTTGGTATCTCTGATTTTCTTGAAGAGCTCTCTAGTCTTTCCCATTCTATTGTTTTTCTCTGTTTCTTTGCATTGATTGCTGAGGAAGGCTTTCTTATCTCTCCTTGCTATTCTTTGGAACTCTGCATTCAGATGCTTATATCTTTCCTTTCCTCCTTTGCCTTTCACTTCTCTTTTCATAGCTCTTTGTAAGGCCTCCTCAGACAGCCATTTTGCCTTTTTGCATTTCTTTTTCTTGGGGATGGTCTTGATCCCTGCCTCCTGTACAATGTCAGGAACCTCTCTCTGTCCATAGTTCTTCAGGCACTCTATCAGATCTAATCCTTTGAATTTGCCACTCCCACTGGAGAAGGCAATGGCACCCCACTCCAGTACTCTTGCCTGGAAAATCCCATGGATGGAGGAGCCTGGTGGGCTGCCATCTATGGGGTCGCAGAGAGTTGGACACGACTGAGGCGACTTAGCAGCAGCAGCAGCACTGTATAATCATAAGGGATTTGATTGAGGTCATACCTGAATGGTCTAGTGGTTTTCCCTACTTTCTTCAATTTAAGTCTGAATTTGGCAATAAGAAGTTCATGATCCGAGCCACAGTCAGCTCCCAGTCTTGTTCTGCTGACTGTATAGAGCTTCTCCATCTTTGGCTGCAAGGAATATAATCAATTTGATTTCGGTGTTGACCATCTCGTGATGTCCACGTGTAGAGTCTTCTCTCGTGTTCTGGAAGAGGTTGTTTGCTATGACCAGTGCATTCTCTTGGCAAAACTCTACTAGGCTTTGCTATGCTTCATTCTGTACTCCAAGGCCAAATTTGCCTGTTACTCCAGGTATTTCTGGACTTCCTACTTTTGCTTTCTAGTCCCCTATAATGAAAAGGACATCTTTTTTGGGTGCTAGTTCTAGAAGGTCTTGTAGGTCTTCACAGAACCATTCAACTTCTTGTTCATCTTCTTCTTCTATGGGGCATAGACTTGGATTACTGTGATATTGAATGGTTTGCCATGGAAATGAACAGAGATGATTCTGTCATTTTTGAGACTGCATCCAAGTACTGCATTTTGGACTCTTGTTGACTATGATGGCTACTCCATTTCCTCTAAGGAATTCTTGCCCATAGCAGTAGATATAATGGTCATCTTAAATTCACCCATTCCAGTCCATTTTAGTTCAATGATTTCTAAAGTGTCGACGTTCACTCTTGCCATCTCCTGTTTGACCACTTCCAATTTGTCTTGATTCATGAACCTAACACTCCAGGTTCCTATGCAATATTGCTCTTTACAGCATTGGACTTTACTTCCATCTCCAGTCACATCCACAACTGGATGTTGTTGCTTTGGCTCCATCTCTTCATTCTTTCTGGAGTTATTTCTCCACTGATCTCCAGTAGCATACTGGGCAGCTACCGACCTGGGGAATTCATCTTTCAGTGTCCTATCTCTTTGCCTTTTCAGTACTGTTCATGGGGTTCTCAAGGCAAGAATACTGAAGTGGTTTGCCATTTACTTCTCCAGTGGAGCACGTTTTGTCAGAACTCTCCACCATGACCCGTCTGTCTTGGGTGGCCCTACATGGCATGGCTCGTAGTGTCATTGAGTTAGACAAGGCTGTGGTCCATGTGATCAGATTGGTTAGCTTTCTGTGACTGAAAACCACAGTCTGTGTGCCCTCTGTTGGAGAAGGATAAGAGGCTTAAGGAAGCTTCCTAATGGGAGAGACTGACTGAGGGGGAAACTGAGTCCTGTTCTGATGGGCAGGGCCATGCTCAGAAAATCTTTAACCCAATTTTCTATTGATGGGTGGGGCTGTGTTCCCTCCCTGCTATTTGACCTGAAGCCAAACTATGGTGGCTCAGAGGTTAAAGCCTCTGCCTGGAATGCAGGAGACCCGGGTTCGATCCCTGGGTCGGGAATATCCCCCTGGAGAAGGAAATGGCAACCCACTCCAGTACTCTTGCCTGGAGAATCCCATGGAGGGAGGAGCCTGGTAGGCTACAGTCCATGGGGTCCCAAGACTGAGCGACTTCACTTTCACTTTCAAACTATGGTGGAGGTAATGAAGATAAGATCTCCTTCAAAAGTCCCATGCAGGCACTGCTACACTCAGTGCCCTTGACCCTGCAGCAGACCACCACCGACCCATGCTCTGCTGGAGACTCCTGGACACTCACAGGCACGTCTGGGTCAGTCTCTTGTGGGGTCACTGCTCCTTTCTCCTGGGTCTTGGCGTGCTCAAGGTTCTGTCTGTGCCTTCCAAGAGTGTGTTTCCCCAGTCCTGTGTAAGTTCTGGGGGCCCTATGGTGGGGTTAATGGCAACCTCCTCCAAGAAGGCTTATGCCACACCCAGAGCCCCTGCCCCTGCAGCAGGCCACTGCTGACCCACACCTCCACAGGGGACGCTCAAACACAGTAAAGTCCTTACTATGCTCTAAATTTTGGCGGTTTTTTCTTTTCAACCTCTTTCCTGAAATTAACCTCTAAGAATATTTTAAAAGCACACACCACACCATCAAAATGGCAAAGGTAATGAAATGCTTTTATGATACAGTGTCCTATGGTTCTTGAATTTCCCTCTAGATTTCACTCCTGCTTAACATCTCACATAAGGCTTCTGTCACGGCCAGTGGACTTCACTGCCCCATTCATTTCAGACCTTCGTTTCAAGTCCTTTTGTCATAGATATTTTTTTTCAGATTAGAATACAATTTACTGAGATGCAGCTCACACATTCAGATGTCCCACATGTTATACATGCTCATTCTGTATTTCACACAGATTTAATCAGATATAAAACACTCACAATGAGGTAATTCAAAGTATTCCTTTGTATATGTCACATTTGTTCATATGACATATACATTCATTTAGACATTCTCCTCACACAACTGGGTCAAGTAATTTACTTGTATGTTCTTAAATCACTGCTAGAATCCCAACAATCACATAACTGTGGGCTCTCTGGTTTCTTGTTCATGGATTTCTACATGTGGACAGTTTTTCATCTACACAGACTCTTTAGAGTCTTGTGCAACAAGAGCAAGTGGGGGAAAAAACGGTGGTGGACCTATTACTAATCTTTCTCTTTTAAATCTCTTGAAATGAATAAAATATCCACTATCACAGATTTTAATACAACAAAACAGCAGGGCCGTTTGGGCTTGACTTTCTCTCTCTAAAGACGCAAAAGAAGTATAAGCACTGGTCACAAAAGCCAGCATCGTCCAGGATAAAACTCTGAACGCAGAAGACTGTGGAGGTCACATGACATTGCTTTGTAGAGACTGGACTCAGGCTCTTAAACTATCTCTAGATACAACACTCAGGATTCCCAGCTGCTCACTTACCTGCCATGAGATCCACTTTAAGGGCTAGAATTTTATAAAACATCCTTTGAGGTGCACAAATAATTTTTCAATTCTGCTTACCAGTCTACATGTCACTGGTTTTTACAATTTTGCAAGGGTAAGAGGGAGAAAAGGCAGGTTCAGCAGCCCCTGTGAAGATCTGGAAGGCTGCAGAGAATTAAATGGACAGAAAGAATCTGGCTCTGCGGGGCAGGAGCCCAGGGCGGGGAGGGCTGAGGCCCTGGGCCCGCACTTACTCCTCCAGGTGTCTGCGGAGCGCCCCTTCACTTTCCTCCAGCCGCCGCTGCAGCACCGCGCTCTCTTCCACCCTGCTGTCATGCTGGCTCTGCAGCACTTCCAAGTCTGCTTTCATCCTGTCTCTCTCCTCTTTGATGTTCTGTTGATTCTAAAACAAATGTGTGCGAGTTAAAGCACCTCCACTGTACATTAATGTCACCCCACTGAATCCTGAATCTCAGATGGAGATGTCTCCATGTCTCTGCACTTAGATTATTAAACAACCTGATGGAACTGTGCAATTAAAGCACAGGAGTTCGCAACTAGAAAGAATACTGAACACTTAATGAATTGTAATACTTCTAAAAGAAAAACACAAACACATCTTAATCACATTCTGCTATTTCTACTACTTAGTCCAGACATTTTATATACATTTAGTTTCCAATTTGCCTATCTGAATCCAACAGCATTTCTGTTACTCTGTCAAAGCCAACATTCTCTACATACTTTGGTTCAGTTCAGTCACTCAGTCGTGTCCAACTCTTTGCAGTCCCATAGACTGCAGCTTCCCTGTCCATCATCAACTCCAGGAGCCTACTCAAACTCATGTCCATCAAGTCGGTGATGCCATCCAACCATCTCATCCTCTGTTGTACCCTTCTCCTCCCGCCTTCAATCCTTCCCAGCATCAGGGTCTTTTCCAATGAGTTCTTCGCATCAGGTGGCCAAAGTATTGGGAGTGTCAGCTTCAGCATCAGTCCTTCTAATGAATATTCAGGACTGATTTCCTTTAGGATGGACTGGTTGGATCTCCTTGTAGTCCACGGGACTCTCAAGAGTCTTCCCCAACACCACAGTTCAAAAGTATCAGTTCTTTGGTGCTCAGCTTTCTTTACAGTCCAACTCTCACATCCATACAAGACTACTGGAAAAACCACAGCTTTGCCTAGACAGACCTTTGTTGGTAAAGTAATGTCTCTGCTTCTTAATAGGCTGTCTAGGTTGGTCATAGCTTTTCTTCCAAGGAGCAAGCGTTGTTTAATTTCATGGCTGCAGTCACCATCTGCAGCCATGATTTTGGTTACTTACAAAAAAAAAAAGTCTTCAGAAAATAGGAATTAAATTTACAGGAATTTGCTCAGTAATGGCAAGAAAGTTTCGAGATAAAAATTATTTTCATTTCACTTGGAAAACCCAAGGTACTTAAAATACTCTATCAATCAAGATAGAAAAGAATAAAATAGTACGAAGAAAAATCACAGGTACCTTGACTTCTAGTTGAAGCTGTGTCTGAAGTTCAGCCACTTCTGTGGTCAACTTGTTCTTCTGTTCCAAGAGATCTTTGACTTCAGATGAAGAATTAGAAGCCTACAATCAATTGCAAAGATATTAAATGTTCAAGGTGCCTTTTTTTTTTTTTATTGCATAGATTTAATAGGATGACACTCTCAAAAGGATTTGGCTAAAACCAGCAAAGTGGTTAGAAAATTACAAATAAAAGGGAGGGGAAAGCAGAAATGAAAACCAGAAAAGGCATGTCTTGGCTCTCATGCACCCAAATCCAGGTGTGAGCCATGCATGAACCTAGAATGATGTACTTCCTCATCTGCTCCTAGGAAGCAGACCAGAAACCAACAATCAATAACAACAGAGGCCCTTCTATTTTCTTAGGCAAAATGAGAACAATCCATCTCAGAAATATAAACCTAACCCAAGGAGAAAAATTGTAGGTTGTTCATTTCCAAACAAAAACTACCTGCTTCTCTGCTCTCCAATATGGTTTCAGCCTATTAAGGGAGAAAGTTCTTCTTGCAGGAAGTCACTTAACTGACACCAAAATATAAAATTCCAAAACCTTTGCCAGCAAATAATTAGATTCATAAGTGAGACACAGAGAGTAGAAAAATGTGGACAATTAAGCAGTCACAGTACTATGACTGGAGCCAGAAGTCTAAGGGCCTAAGTTCACCTCATTATCTCTGGCTTGATTAAGAAGCAGCAGCTTCTTAACTGGTCTCCCTTCCTCTAATCTTACCTCTCTCCAAAAGCTACAAAGGAATGAATTTTTACAAACACAACACCACTCATGACCATTTAAAAGTCCATCATTTTAACCTATCACCTTCTGCCTGAAATTGACATGATTTACAAGGTCCTTCCTATCTGGTGCCTGGTCCCCACATCCTAGCTCCCTCCTCCAGCTACACTAAACTACCTCCAGTCCCCTAAACATGACAAGTGCACATCTCTTCATATTTTATGTTTTTTGTTTGTGCTGTCCCCTCTACCTAGAATATCCTGCCTCTCCCCCTTGTCTGGGAGAATTCTATGATATTTTGAGACAGTATTAGAGTTATTGACTCCAGAAGGGTTACCCCAACTTCCCCAGTTAAGGCTGGATACCCTTCATCTGGGACCACAATGACAATCTGAACATCAAGACCAAAGGATGCATTCTCCAAGAGAATATGCAGGTAAATGAAGAGCAACAGTCATGGTGACGATTTGTATGTAAAAGCTTCAGCAAAAAAATTCTAACCTAATTGTAAAAACTGTTCAGTTCCTAAAGCCTGCCTACAAGCAAAGTATATAACAGAATATATGAAAAATAAGTATATAATATATAAATCTGTAACTATAAACAGTTATATGTAATAAATTAACCAATTCAACAGTTAAATGTTTTTATTTGATGCCAGAGGACCAGTCATGGGAATACTGAACAACAGAGGAAAAAGGATAGTTGATGTCTTAAAATATTCTTCATTCATATGTTGCCAAAGTTAAAAAAGAAGCTATAGACATATTCCCTGTTGCCTGCCTCTGGGTATCTCCTCTTTCCTTCCAGTGCAGAATACCGCCCCCCGCCCCACAAGGGAAAAGGGAAGATACCCAAGCAAGAAATGGGCCCAAGTCAAGGTGGCACAGAACTGAGAGACAAGATTTTAGTCCTCCCTCATAAATCCTGCTTCCCTTCATTGCACAAAGTATGTCCAACATTTAGTAGATGCTTACTAAATAAGAGATGACTCCTTTAACCAAAAAAATCTCCCAAGTCCCAACTCAATAGTCCCAAGTCCCCAATACAATAAATTATAAACAGGCAGTTTTTCTTAAAAAAAAAAAATTGGGGCCCCCACTGCACTCCTTCCTCTCCCTTCAGCCCACACAGGTCAGCCCATCAGTCTCTCTCTCATATTCTCTAGTTCGACTCTCTTATTTCTTATTCTCTGAAGTCTGAGAATTTGTGTCCAAGCCTATTCATACTTACCTTTCAAACCTGCCTACTATAATGCTAGGGTTCTCCATCTAATGCTTCATTTTTCCTAGTCTTCCTTTCCATTTCTAAATTTTATCACCTATCACTTTGTCCTGTTTTATTTTACAGATTTTTTTTAAGTAAAATTTCTTAAAACCTTTCTAGAAAAAAGGCAGGGTGCAAATTACCAACAGTTAAAGCATGCTGTTACATCTTTGGTACTGCCTGCTACACAGCAAACTCCCCACTTCCTGCTGTAACCAAAAGTACAGACTGAAGAAAGCAACCTGCCTGCCATGCTCCATGTGAAATGCCCTCTACAAAGCACCAAGCTTCTCCTTACTTGATTATTTCCTTGCGTGCTCCCTGCTGCTCGAGACTTCAAAGTCTGGATTTTCTCAAACACCAGGTTGACCTTCCTCTTAGTAGCATCATCATTATCGGTGCTTCTGGAAAAGACACAGCAGAAAAAAATTTTTTTTAATGAAGGCATAACCATTAGTCTCAGACTATTTTATGTGCCATGACACACAAAAATAAGCCCTTTAAGAAGATAAACTGTGACTTCCTTGGTGATCCAATGGTTAAGAATCTGCCTGCCAATGCAGGGGATGCTGGTTCAATCCCTAGTCCGGGAAGATTCCACATGCCACAGGGTAACAAAGCCCATGCGCCACAAATACTGAGGCTCACATGCCTAAAGTCCCTGCTCTGCAACAAGAGAAGCCCAGGTACCATAACTAGTGAGCAGCCCCTACTCGCCCCAACTAGAGAAAGCCCCCGCGCAGCAATGAAGACCCAGCACAGCACAGACAAAAATGAAAAATAAAATTTAACCAAAAAAAGACAAACTGCAAGAGGAACAAATTAAGGTTCAGACAGAATCCGTGTGAGGAGAACAGGATGGATAGTGCATTTTTTTTTCCAAATAATTGGTTCTATTTTACCACTTGATTTGGGAGAGAGGTTTTCATTTCCAGACATGTGAAAGAGACACAGGAACATACTAAATAACCTTGAAGATGACATCCAATAAAAATTTAGTCATCTATTTCTTGCCTAAATTAAATGACAAATATTTATTCCAACACAGAATCTCTCCTATATGTGTGTGACACTATGAATGCTCCACAATGATATTAAATTTGTTTCAGCCTTTGTTTAAAAAAATAAATCCTCTAACCCAAGGTTGTCAACATGGCTGCCCTCTGTCTAGACTTTCACAGGTAATGGTCAGATAAAGTTCTATTAACAGCTAACCACCCTGTACCTTTTATCACACACACCTGACACTTAAGAAAAGTTAATGTTTCCTTAAATAAGTGCCTTCCACTAAAGTCTGTCTCAGTCTCTCAATAAATCAAGGGCCAAAAAAAAAAAAAAAGAATGTAGAGAAACCATTTTAAATGTTAAAAGTTCTTCTACTTTAATTTTCTCATGGTAAAACCCTTCACAGAAAGACAATAATAACTAGTTCTTAGTTAGAAGAATCTCTCTACTATTTTTTCCTTCAAAGGAGCCCCTATCTTATTTTGAATGATTTCTGTCAGCTCTGCATTACTGACAGAAAATTGTAAGCCACAGTACAAAACTATGAAGTGTTCTGATACCAATGAGTATTTTTGCCAAGTGACTTTCAGTCATGTCAGAGTATAAAGCTTTTCTTCTTTTTAATCATATCTGATGAGAGAACTGAAATAGAAACTTCAAATTCCTGGCCTAAAATCCCAGCTTATTTGGTATCTAAGTAAGGACTGAAAACCAGATTATTCAAACTCAACCTTCCCAGATAAGTAAGTGGAAAGCACAGCTTTTAAATGACTCATACATGCTTTAAAAATAATGGAAGCAGGGGCTCCCCGCCAACATCAACTCTGGGAAGAGGAAGTGTTTTTATTTGTAACTTATAATAAGGGACAATTGATTACATTTGTGTATACAGAGGCAAACTCAAGTCAATGACTGATTCAATTCAAAACTGAATAGACAGTCTTCCTATCTTTGAATTTGTTTCTAAAATAGTAGAGAGTCATAGTCATTTTGAACTTTTAAAGTATGATGTCGTTCCCTACATTTTCTTTCCCTTCTTCACCCTCCTCCACCCAAGTCTCAAATGCTGTTATGAAAACTCCAGCTATGGAGCCCAAACCCTGAAATGGCTCACACAGGGCACGAAGGAAGCACGAAACACAAGGTCTCAGAAGAGAAAAGAGGCCCGCCATAAAGGACAGTACTGTGCTCCTTGAAGGAAAATCACTAACCCTTCTTTGAGGTAATTGTAAAGTATCTGCTTGGCCGTCTCCTCGTTGGTTTGCTGAGTGAGCTCCTGCTGGCCTTTTAACAGATCCGGTGTGGCCTGCAACACAACACCTGTTATTAGATCACAGGATGAAGCTTCCAGGAAGAAGGCAACACCCCACAGCAGAAGCTTCCAAACACATTCCTACTTTCCAGAAAGAATTCCTCAAGTAAGGATGCTCATTACAACTGGTTCCACTACTTAGTAGCTCTGTAACCCTTAACTTTTCCTCACCTCAATTTTTCACCTGTAAATAAAAGTTAATAACACCTTCCTTCATGGGGTTGGTGAGATCCTATAATACATAACAAATAGTGCCTGGCACTTACCAACCTTATAATCGATCTTCTCACTATCATTATCTTTTTATTGTTACNTCATTTCCTCACACTTTGTCTATTTATTTTTAACTAGTAGGGTGTTCCAGCTTACCAGCATTTGAGAACAAGATACTTTTCCATGAAAATAATTAATAAGAGCTAAGGTATTCTGATGCTTACATTTTTCTCTTTTTTTCAAAACTTAATTTTCCTGTCAAAACCCTTTCAAGCTTCTTTATGCACAATGCTGCTTTGAAAGCTTTATCATTATTTATTTGGATACACTGTTTAAAACATTTTTTACTTTAAGGAATCAGAGAGTAATGATTAAAAATAATTTTTTTTAAACAAAAAAGCTTAGGGAACATAAGGACCTGAAAAATGTTATTAAAACCTGAAAATTCAAGTCTCTTTGTTTTCTGATGGATCCTAATGCCAAGAATCACTGTCTTCATCCTTCTTGTGTGTGACCACCCTTGTCAAGAGACTGCATACAGATCACTAGGCAGGTCGCCCTGGCCACCCCACACTCTCTCACCAGAAATTCACTACTCTCACTCTGAAAACTCCAACAGCCACGGAGAGGCAGGAAGAGCAAAACAACTGGTCACAGAAAACTGCTATCTTATTTTTTTTCACTGTTAGCAGCATTTTTAAGTTTTCTTTCTATTCTAGAGTCACGCTAGTAGCATATTTTCCAAGAAAATCATCTATTTGATCCACATTTTCAAATTTATTTGCAGAGAATTTTGCAATGTATAAATCACTTCATCTCCTCTATATTTCTTACTTTCTAGTTTCATTTGTGCTTCCTTCACCTATTACTTTTGCAGGTAAAATACATGACTACATATTTTTTTAAATTGTTGTTCCCCTAAAGAACTAGCTTAGACTTATCATTTCTTTTTTTCTTAATTTTCTAATTTACTGAGGTCTAGTTTGATAATTATTCTTTCCTTCTGCTTTCCTTTATTCTGTTATGTTTCCAGTTTCTTGACTTGCATGCTTCATTTGTTTTTCACTCTTTCCTCATAGTCCACAAATTTTGATATGTGACTATGTCAGGAATAGTGTTGGTTCCTAATGAACAGACCCCAAATAGCAACTTAAGAATTAGGATATTTTCCCCCCCAGAGATAGGAAGTTCAGAGCTGGAATAGATGCCAGGATATTTCTGAGGAATACCTCTTTTATCTTTCTACTCATCTACTTTTAGCATGTATTAGACAACTTATTACAAGATAGTTGATCCAGCATCACACACACAAGTTTATTAGGCAGATGCGTCAACCTTTTTAAAGAGCTTTCTCGGAAGACTCACCCACCAGTAATCCCTTGCACCTTATTGGTGAGAACTTAATCATGGATGGGGATGGGGATGACTTGTAGGTCATCCCCACCTACAAGAAAGGATTGGGAAATAGGGTTATTTTTTTTTTAAGCTGGTCATTAACACTCTCAGTGTCAATGTTCTGTTGGTAAAAAGAGAGGAGAATGGACATTGGGAAGGCAGCCAGTAGTTTCCATCATGGAAATATTTCTATTATTATTTTCTAGATAGTTTCAAATCATGGTTTTGATTTATTTGACAAAAAAGTTGTTTTTGAGGAAGTTTTTGTATATCCGGTATGTTTGCTGTGTTGTTTTGGCTTGTGGGATCTTTATCTATGTTGTTAACTTATATTTGCAATGCACTGTAGTCAGAAAATGAAGTCACCGTAGTTCCCTGTGACTTCCACTGGTTAGGACTGCAGTGCTGAGACCACAGGTTCAGTCCCCAGCTGGGGAACTAAGATTTGCAAACTACATGGAGCAGCCAAAAACAAAGTGAAGTTACTATTATTTCTTTCTTTTTAAATGTATTGAGATTTCTTTTGTAGGCAAATATATAGATAATTTTTGTCAATGTTTAATTGGTGCTGGATGTGGTTTCTATTTTAAGCAATGGCATTTACAAAGTATAGGCTTCCCAGGTGGCACTAGTGGTAAAGAACCTACCTGCCAATGCAATATATCCATTTAATATACCCTTACCAATGATTTAGTTCACTTATACCACACACGTTCATGCTTAGCCACCCAGTCATGTCCAACCGTTTGCAATCTTTTTGGACTGTAGCCTGCCAGGCTCCTCTGTCCATGGGATTTTTCAGGTGAGAATACTGGAGTGCGTTGTCATTTCCTCTTCCAGGGGACCTTCTCAACCCAGGGATCGAATCTGGGTCTCCTGCATCACAGGTGGATTCTTTACCTGCTGAGCCATCGGGGAAGCCATCCACATTTGTCTCTCTGATTTGTCTTGGGCCTTCCTGGATATATTTGTCTCTTAGCACTAGCTTAGCACCATCAGTTTGCTTGATGATTATTTTAAATGCAAATCACATTAGATATCACCTCTCATTTAACAGGTAGGAACAGCTTAGATACATGTACCTGCAGTATTCATCATCTCACCGATTCCAGTGAGTTTATAATGTCTACTTGCATTTTCAGAGTGATATTACTAACATTTTAAATAATTTAATTTTTAACCAATGTAAAATAAGATATAATGAAAACCTGTACTTTTCAGTTTCCTATCCCCAATCCTGATCACATTCCTCAGAGGAAACCAATTGCAAATTGTAGCTTTTTCTTCCCCTACTTACCTCCATGTTGCTGAGTAAAACACCTAGCTGCAATTTCTTAATCTATCATTTTTACATATTGTAGATGACACACACACATACAACACATGAATTTCTCATTCTGTTAGCTTCCCAACAATAAAATCAAGAGCCAATTGTGTTTACATTATTGTGATAATATAATACTATATACTGAACAGCCAAATGGTAGACTCTGGTTATTTTTCCTTTCTCCTATAATTTTTCTAGAGGTAATAACTGCTCTTTTTGCTTATCTTGTTTTCTATATATCTACCCTTAAATCTCTTCATCAGCTATATCACATCCATTAGATGATTTCCAGTATTAATTTGCAGATGATAAAAGTATCAGATCATTTGGTGATCTGCTCCCATGATGACCTCCCTTCCAAACTTCTACCCTCCACCCCAACATTAGGACTCAGCTGCTCTCTTCCCTTTGTGCTATGTTTCCCAAGTTCTATGTCTTCCTCTTTCTTAGTTTACAGAACTGTCCTGATGAAGCACAAGTCCAGTAACTTTTTTTTTTGGCCACACCCCACAGCTTGTGGGATCTTAGTTCATTGACGAGAGATCAAACCTGTGCCCTCAGCAGTGGACCACCAGAGAACTCCTTTCAATAACTTTTAAAGAAAAGGAAAAAATTGTTTGAGTCTTTGTATTATGAAAAATGACTTTATTCTATGCTTACTTTTGAATGATAGTCTAGCTGGATTTTGAATCCTGGTTAAAAATAACTTTCCCGTCAGATTTTAAAGTATTACTTCATTATCTTTCAGGTTCTAAGGATGCTATTAAGAATTCTGATGTTGTTATGATATCCTTTCCTCTGTGTATGCCCTGTTTATTTTTCTGTGAAAGTTGTTACGACCTTTTCTTTGTACTTGGTGTTCCAAAATTTCAAAATGACATTACCCCATGAGGATTTTACTAAACTGATGCTTTTACAAAACATGAGCACTTAATGTATTCCTTCCATCTGGAAATTCACTTTAGCACTATGAATAAGTCTTACATTATTTCTGTGATAATGTTCAGAGAATTATTTTATTCTGTTCTTGGTGTTTGCATTATCAGTACTGTTGAGTCTCCTAGACTGAATTTCATTTATATTTCTTTTCTCATCTACTCTTGTGCTCCATCTTTTTTTTTCTAATTTTTTTAGAACTACATCCTCAAATACTTTTAAATTCAAGTATTTCATTTTTAATTTCCATTATTTCTTTATTCTTCTCTAATTGTTTTTCTTTCTTAAGTGCTGTTCTCATTTTGAACATGAAAACAGCTTCTCACTCTGAGAAGCTCTTTATTATAGCACATTATACTATAACTTTTTTCAAAAGATGCAGTTTCTCTGCTGTCTGCAACATCTCCATCTTCTGCAAGTTTTCTCCTTTCTGGTTTGTTTGGGCCCCCGTCTTTCATGTTGAAAGCCTTCCTAATATGACTCGGATCTTTGGCTGCCTGATCTATTTAAGAGGGAAATATTAATATAATAGTAAAAGCAGGTTAGAGGACCTGTATATATGGAGAGGAATCATTAACTGGCAAGCTTCCAAGTTATGTGGAAGGGAAAGTGCCGAGCTTTCCACTAAAGGATTCACACATTTCAGTATCTGGGGTCATTTTTCCCTGGAGCCAACTGATTTCCCAAGAATCCTCCAGTCCACTGCTGGGGCTGCAACAGGGCTGGCTGCTGGCCTGTGGGACAGGGCAGGGGAGCAACGTGGAGGCCGCAGAGTGAATTCAGCAGCCATTTTCAGTCACCTATGCCTGCTCCCAACATCATCCGGTTTTCAGTCACCCATGCCTGCTTCCAATCTCATTCCAGTTCAGTTTCCCCAGAGAAGAGAGCTCTGATCTGCTGCTGGGGGGTGAGGGAAAGGGCAGAGGATGCCCAGATATCTGGTACAAAGCAGAGACCCTGGAAATCTAACTGCCCCAGTTCTCAAAGCGCCTACATATCCGGTTGGCCCTGAACCCTGCCTTCCACAGTAACCTATGCCTTCCACTTAGCAGCTCCACAGGCAAATCACCTCATTTATACACTGCAAGTACCTCAGGATGAAGCATCTCTCACCCTGCTGTTAATAATTACCACCCTACTTGCTTCAGAGCTCTCCTCCACTAAGTCTCCACTGCCATTCTTTGTCTTTGGAGGTTTTTTATTTCTTTACTATCTTCTGAGTGGGATTTTTTTTTTTTTTTTACTCTTTTAGCCATGCCAAATAGCATGTGGGATCTCAGTTTCCCGGCCAGGGATTGAACCCAAGCCTTCTGCACTGGTGACACACAGTCTTAAACCACTGGACCACCAGGGAAGCCCCTGAGTGGGATTTTTGTAAAGGGGATTTCTAGCATATCCAGCTGGACAAAATTAATAACGTTTGTAAAACACTTAACCCTAAAACAAGAACAGCAAACGTGGCTTAGATGAGACAACGCATGCAGGCCAAGACCACAGTGACCAAGGGGTGTGTCTTGATCTCTCATTTCCAAGCAGTGCTGGCACATTTTATTCCGCATCTCTAGTAGAGTCCGTACTCATTAAAATTTATAACAAATATCATTTTTAACAGAAGAGCTTCTGTAAAAATTTATTCAGTGTGATGCTTTTTTAAAATGTTTACTAAATGAAGTCATTTTACCCATAATCTCCTCTTACACTGCGGCCAAGTTTTCTATGAAAATATTTCTCCTAATATTTATTAATAAAATTCTTTTCTAAGGTTTGTAGTCCTTTTCATTAGCTGCTGCACTACAGTCAACACTAATTACATTTCAATCTTTGAGTAAAGCCACCTTGGTTTATTACATTCTTAGCTCCCTGTTAGCAAATTAATCCACATATGTGAATTTCATGAAATATCCACAATTTACATTTCCTTGACAACAGACCTCAATTCAGGATTTTCACAGAATGACATTTCTCACCTGGGCACTGGTGTCATAAGCAAATGTGGATTTCCTTCCCAATCACAGTATAAACACTGAATTAATGAATGGATTTAAGGACAGCTGATCTCTGTCTTCAGCCACCAGGCCGTATCACCTTCCTAATGCATTCTACCACAGCACACTTGTTCAGTCAGGGACTAAACCCAACTGAGAACTTACATAATTTGGCAGTAAATGTTGACCAATTGCCAGGATGTAACATTGTGGCACTTGGCAAATAAAAGAGGTGTTCTAGAGTGGAAATAATGCTTTTGGGAAAGACCGCTAAATGATGATAATTGCTTTAGTTAGCAAGATCAATGAGTGTGTGGGTAAGAACAAAGAGCTCAGCACTTGGCAGAACTGTGAACATATGCCAGATAGAAATATTTCCTCTCTGGGCCATCACATGTTACCAACTGAGCCTGGAGATTAGTCACAATGCCAGGCC
>SJYQ01044654.1:67235-87049 GCA_006410935.1 Redunca redunca
TCAGCTTTAGCATCATTCCTTCCAAAGAACACCCAGGGTTGATCTCCTTCAGAATGGACTGGTTGGATCTCCTTGCAGTCCAAGGGACTCTCAAGAATCTTCTCCAACACCACAGTTCAAAAGCAGCAATTCTTCGGCACTCAGCCTTCTTCACAGTCCAACTCTCACATCCATACATGACCACAGGAAAGACCATAGCCTTGACTAGACAGACATTTGTTGGCAAAGTAATGTCTCTGCTTTTGAATATGCTATCTAGGCTGGTCATAACTTTTCTTCCAAGGAGTAAGCGTCTTTTAATTTCATGGCTGCAGTCACCATCTGCAGTGATTTTGGAGCCCAGAAAAATTAAGTCTGACACTGTTTCCACTGTTTCCCCATCTATTTTCCATGAAGTGATGGGACCGGATGCCATGATCTTCGTTTTCTGAATGTTGAGCTTTAAGCTAACTTTTTCACTCCCCTCTTTCGCTCTCATCAAGAGGCTTTTGAGTTCCTCTTCACTTTCTGCCATAAGGTTGGTGTCATCTGCATATCTGAAGTTATTGATATTTCTCCCTGCAATCTTGATTCCAGCTTGTGTTTCTTCCAATCCAGCGTTTCTCATGATGTACTCTGCATAGAAGTTAAATAAGCAGGGTGACAATAGACAGCCTTGACATACTCTTCCTATTTGGAACCAGTCTGTTGTTCCATGTCCAGTTCTAACTGTTGCTTCCTGACCTGCATACAGATTTCTCAAGAGGCAGGTTAGGTGGTCTGGTATTCCCATCTCTTTCAGAATTTTCCACAGTTTATTGTAATCCACACAGTCAAATGCTTTGGCATAGTCAATAAAGCAGAAATAGATGTTTTTCTGGAACTCTCTTGCTTTTTCGATGATCCAGTGGATGTTGGCAATTTGATCTCTGTTCCTCTGCCTTTTCTAAAACCAGCTCCAAGATCACAGTGCTGGCTGATTCAGCTCCTGATGAGAGATCTCTTCTAGGCTTCTTGCAAATGGAGAATGTCTCTTTGGTCCTCACCTCAGCACATGTGTGTGTATGAAGAGAGAGATCTCTCACTCCCTCTTCTCTTAAAGCCACTAATCCCATAATGAGGACCCCACCCTCATGACCTCATCAAATCCTAATTACCTCCCAGAAGCCCCACCTCCAAATACCATTAAACATTAAGACTTTAACATTTTATTTTGGCAGGGTCATAAACATTCAGTCCATACCAACCAGGTAGGAACCAAAGCAAGCAGCAGAAAGAAAGGATTATAAGAACCCTATCATCCAGTGGCGTGGAGCCACCAAACACTGGATAGATATAAGAAAATGAATCGTTCACAAGCTTTCTCTAACTCAGGGCCCTGACGGCCTAGTCTTTATCTTCCAATTTCTCTCTTTCAAAAAGTCGTAAGATTAGAAGAATCTAACTGGATTACAAATATACGAAACCACCTCACTAAAGCATGTGAGGAAAAAGAAACTCTGGAAACGAGTGGAGTCTCCAAGTCCAAAAGCAAAAGGAACAATACCATACTATTTCACTGTTGCCAATAAAGTTGCTTCCCACAGAGGGATGGGTTAGCAATTCTGAAACCACTAAATATATACACAGGAATTGACTAAGTAAATGGATGGCAGATGTTGGAACCCTGTTTCTCACTGTTGGAGTGGAGAGTTATAGACATGCAAGTGGAGAAGACTAGGATGATCCCTATGATAAGAGATTAGAACCATAGATATCAGTGTAAACTCATGTTTAGCTTAATAAAGACAGATGTTTACATATTTATAAATATGCTTATACACAATACACACGTTTTTCCTTGCTCTGTAAGCCAAGATTGGTTAGGAGCAGTAACATTTCTGTTGCAGTGAGCACACCTAAGGCCCAAATCTTGGTTTCTAATATCAATAAATTTTCCCCCCTAAAGGAACCAGAGCTCCTTAAAGAAATGGCTGATTCTAGGACTCAGGTAGGAAATACATAAGCTAAGCCTGGAGCATCTTGCGGTGTCAAAAAGTAGAAAAGGCTTTTAAAAGTAAAAGAAAAAAAAAGCCACAAGGATGAAGGAATGTCAAAGAGACTTTGGAGTACCTAGAGGCCAAAGCTAGAACACCCTAAGCAACAAAATAAACAAAGTGGTCTTGGGTTCAAAGCTATGATTTTTCAGTAGCCACGTATGGATATGAGAGTTGGACTATAAAAGAAGGCCGGGTGCCAAAGAATTGATGTTTTTGAATTATGGTGCTAGAGATGACTCTTGAGAGTCCCCTGGACTGCAAGGAGATCAAATCAGTCAATCCTAAAGGAACTCAATCCTAAGTAGTCATTGGAAGGACTGATGCTGAAACTCCCACAATACTTTGGCCACCGAATGCGAAGAGCCAACTCACTGCAAAAGAGCTTGATACTGGGAGAGACTGAAGGCAAAAGGAGAAGGGGGCAGCAGAGGATGAGATGGTTAGATAGCATCCCAGACTCAATGGACATGAGTCTGAGGATTGGGAGATAGTGGACGACAGACGAGCCTAGTGTGCCCATGGGGTCACAAAGAGTCGGACACGACTTAGCAACTGAATAACAATATTGGATTAAGATCCAAAGTACAAAAATTAAAGAGTTCCCTGGTAGTCTGGGCTTCCCTGATGGCTAAGACAGTAAAGAATCTGCCTGCAATGCAAGAGACTCAGGTTTGATCCCTAGGTCAAGAAGATCCCCTGGAGAAAGGAATGGCTACACACTCCAGTATGCTTGCCTGAAGAATTCCATGGACAGAAGAGCCTGGTGTGCTACACTCCACGGGGTTGCAGAGTCAGACATGAATGAATGACTAACACTTTCACTGGTGGTCCTGTGTTAGACTTGCTGCTTTCACTGTTGTAGCCTGGGCTCAGTTCTTGGCTGGGGAACTGAGATCCCCAAGATGTGCAACATGGCCAAATTTTTTTAATTCAAAATATAAAAATGAATATCTTTGAGTATATACTGATATAAGCAAGTGACTGAATAAATACATAAATGAGACGTGCATGCATGCTCAGTCATATCTGACTCTTTGCAACCCCATGGGCTATAGCACACCAGGCTCCTCTGTCCATGGCATTTTCCAGGCAAGAATTCTGGAGTGGGTTCTTCAGGACATTCCCTTGTCTAGGACATAAATGGGAAAAAACAGACAAATCTCCCATGCAGAATTCAAAATGATTAAGATACTCTGCCCTAAAGGAAGGGGAGCATAGCTCCTCACTCCCTATGCATAGACTGCACATAGTAATTTCTAGAGAGAACAGTATGGAAAGGAGAAAAAAGTATAACTTTACAAGAAGAAAGAGATAAATAACCATGACCGGTCAGCCAGATCCCTATTTTACTGACATCAATAGTGATAGCCAGAGGGGACTTCCTTGGTGGTCCAGTGGCTAACACTCTGCACTCCGAATGCAGAGGGCCCAGGTTCCATCCCTGGTCCAGGAAGATCCCACGTGCTGCAGAAAAACTAAGTCTGTGCGCCACAATTATTGAGCCCTCCTGCTGCAAGATGCAACAATGGAAGCCTGTGGGCCTAGACCCCATGCACTGCAATGAAGAAAAAGCCCTGCTCACTACAACTAGAAAAAGCCTGCATGCAGCAATAAGGACCCAGAACAGCCAAAAATAAATAAATTAATTTTTAAAAAAGATTCATCATACAATGATGAAAATGGCACTGTACCTCTGTGGTCTTCCTCTGAAAACCCTTAAGCACAGTGTAACCATGAAAAAAAAAAAAGACAAATTTTAATACAGTGACATCCTATAAAATACCCAACAAGTACTCCACAAAACTGTCAAAATCATCCAGAACAAGGAAAGTCTCAGAAACTATCACAGCCTAATAAGACATGACAACTGAATGTAGTATGGCATCTTGGATGGGGTCCTGGAACACAGAGAAAATATAACATAAAACTTAGATAAAACTAAGCGAATCTGAATAAAGTATGAACTCTTGTTGTTGTTCAGTTACTCAGTCATGACTATCTGTGACCCCATGGACTACAGCACCCCAGACTTCCCTGTCCTTCACTATCTTCTCCTGGAGTTTGGTCAGACTCATGGCCATTGACTCGGTGATGCCATCCAACCATCTCGTCCTCTGTCATTCCCTTCTCCTCCTGCCTTCAATCTTTTCCAGCATCAGGGTCTTTTCTAATGAGTCGGCTCTTTGCATCAGATGGCCAAAGTACTGGAACTTCAGCCTCGGCATCCGTCCATCCAATGAATATTCAGGACTGATTTCCTTTAGGATGGACTGGTTGGATCTCCTTGCAGTCGAACGGACTCTCAAGAGTCTTCTCCAACACCACAGTTCAAAAGCATCAATTCTTCAGTGCTCAGTCTTCTTTATGGTCCAGCTCTAACACCCATACATGACTACTGGATAACTAGTAGTAGTATGAACTCTAATTAATAGTTTATCAGTATCTGTTTCTTAATTGTGCCAAACCAAATGTATGACATTAACAGAAGAAACTGTGGAGTATGTGAAAACTCTTTGTACTATCTTTATAATTTTCTCATAAATCTGAAACTACTCTAAAAAGTTTTTTTAAGTAAATTAAAGGGAAAAAAAACACTGGTATGACTCATGGCTGTAGTCAGTGTGGTCACTCCAGAGTCAACACTTGGGATACTTGACTCACCCTACACCTCTGGCCGGCTGGGTGGCCAGTGTCCTTCGGTCACCAGGCACAGCATCCTGGTTAGGTTTCAAAATACTGCTCCTGGATCATCCCTCTGCCAGGAAGAACAGGGCCAACAATCCTCCAAGACCCAATGAATGCAGAGCATCACATCACAGTTACCCGAAGAGGCATCCAGCCAGTTCATGACCTCAAGAGTCCTGCTCAAGGTGGGGTGAGAATGTGATCTACATGGTGAAAATTTATGAGCTGTGGACAGTTTCCCACAAGCCAAAGAGTAGAACTAACTGACTAACAAACTTGCAAACCGCATGCTGCGGAAGGGAGAAGAAACAACCAGCAAACTGGGCAAACAGAAGAAACACATTCCCCAGGGAAGGTAGCATCTGAACAGAGTTTAAGTGGGAGCATTAAAAAAACATGTGCACCAATGCTTCTTTTAAAGACAGAGCTCTACTCCCTTCCTCTTCCACCTCAGAGAATGTCAGTTCAGTACAGTTCAGTTCAGTCGCTCAGTCATGTCCGACTCTTTGCGACCCTATGAATTGCAGCACGCCAGGCCTCCCTGTCCATCACCAACTCCCAGAGTTCACCCAAACTCTTGTCCATCAAGTCAGTGATGCCATCCAGCCATCTCATCCTCTGTCGTCCCCTTCTTCTCCTGCCCCCAATCCCTCCCAGCAGCAGAGTCTTTTCCAATGAGTCAACTCTTCGCATGAGGTGGCCAAAGTATTTAAGTTTCAGCTTTAGCATCATTCCTTCCAAAGAACACCCAGGACTGATCTCCTTCAGAATGTACTGGTTGGATCTCCTTGCAGTCCAAGGGACTCTCAAGAATCTTCTCCAACACCACAGTTCAAAAGCATCAATTCTTCAGCACTCAGCTTTCTTCACAGTCCAGCTTTCAAATCCATACATGACCACTGGAAAAACCATAGCCTTGACTAGACGGATCTTTGTTGGCAAAGTAATGTCTCTGCTTTTGAATATGCTATCTAGGTTGGACATTGGATGTTAATTGGATAAAAAACAGAAGAGCGGATTTAGTCACAGAGCAGAATGGGAGAAACCAAACACAAGGAAAAAGAGGAATTACAGGGATTGGGAACAAGAAAGAAGTAGTGAAAAACGCAAGATGAGATGGGAACAATTATACGGAGAAAGATTAATTCAACTTGTCTGGCCACAGGAAGCCACAGTGACAGGAAGCATGGACTGGGGTGTTATTTGGGTTGAATATAAGAAGAGACCAAATTAAAGTTCCGCTTCAAACATCCCTTAATGAGCACCAGTAAGAACGAACTCCCTGACCTGAGAGCTGGAAGGCTCCTTTGCTCCCCAGCTGCTCCTCTGTTACAGATGCTCTTGACCATGACAGAGTCTCAGATGTTGCAGACACCTGTTGGACCCACCTACCACCACCCCTGCTTTGATCTGAACCCAATGCTGCCAACCAGGAACTTCCCTGGTGGCTCAGACGGTAAAGCCTCTGCCTGTAATGCAGGAGAAAGTGAAAGTGAAGTCGCTCAGTCGTGTCTGACTCTTTGCGACCCGGTGGATTGTAGCCTACCAGGCTCCTCTGTCCATGGGATTCTCAAGGCAAGAGTACTGGAGTGGGTTGCCATTTCCTTCTCTAGGGGATCTTCCCAACCCAGGGATCCAACCCAGATCTCCCGCATTGGAGGCAGACGCTTTAACCTCTGAACCTCCTGCAATGCAAGAGCCCTTGGAGAAGGAAATGGCAGCCCAAGGACATCAACCCAACCCACAGACATACCAGACACCCAGGAAACGCCCCTGAGACCCTCCCAGGCACTGTTCTTTCACAGCAGCTCCAGCTCCACATTTCTACCATTTTTTAAAATTTTTTAATTAAGGTCTGTTTCCCCTATCAGACTGCAAGATCCATGAGAACAGGAACTCTATTGGCTTTCTCATCATTTTGCCCCAGGGCTCCACAGCATGCCTAACATAGTGCAACTGTTTATGAATTAAATGAATGAATGGATGGATGGATGAAAATGTTCCTCTCCACCCCTCCCCCAAGCAATCTGAGACCTTCAGAAGGAAAAGAGGATATTTTAATTCCAAATGACTGGGAGATTGGTATTGACACATACATACTACTGATACTATGTATAAAACAGATGGGGATTCCCCAGTGGCTCAGTGGAAAAGAATCCAACTGCCAATGCCCTGGGCTGGAGAAGGAAATGGCAACCCACTCCAGTATTCTTGCCTGGACAGAGGAGCCTGGGTTACAGTCCATGGGATCACAAAAGGGTCAGAAACAACTTAGTGACTAAAAACAAACAATAAAGTAGATAACTAATGAGAACTTACAGAAGAGCACAGGGAACTCAGCCTAATACACTGTGGTATGTACAGCTAATTCATTTTGCCATGCAGTAGAAACTAACATTGTAAAGCAACTATGCATGCATGCTTGCATGCTAAACCACCTCAGTCCTGTCCAACTCTGTGCGACGCTGTGGACAGTAGCCCACCAGGCTCCTCCGTCCATGGGATTCTCTAGGCAAGAATACTGGAGTGGGTTGCCATTTCTTTCTCCAAGCAACTATACTCCAATAAAATTAATCCTAAAAAATAAAGAAAAAAATCCCAAGTGACTAGTACAGAGTTTGACCTGGGAGTCAGTTTACCCATAGATATGGTGATATAAATAATAATGAAGAGTCTGGTGCTACTAAACAAACCAGATACATAATTAGTAGTACAGTAATAAATAATACCAGGGCTTCCCAGGTGGTACTCGTGGTAAATGACTCACCTGCTAATGCAGGAGATGTAAGAGACGCAGGTTCGATCCCTGAATTGGAAATGAGAAGGAAATGGCAACTCACTCCAGTATTCTTGCCTGGAGAATCCCATGGACAGAGGAGCCTGGTGGGCTACAGCCCATGGGGTTGCAAAGAGTCAGACATGATTGAAGTGACTTAGCATAGCAAATAATACCAAGCAATCATTGGGCATTTACGAAGTGCCAACTACTATGTTAAACCCTTTTCAGACATTATTCAGCAACTCTGCCAGGTAGTTATTTATCACTCTTTTGCAGGTGAGGCAACTGAGGCTCAGAGGGGTTAAGTCACCTGCCCAAAGTCACCCAGGTAGCTGTGACAGAGTCACAAGCCATCCAGGCCTGTCTAACTCCAAAGCCCCTTCTCTTTACTACTCCAGAGTTTAGCCACCTAACAGGAACAACAGACGTCAGATAGGGCCTAGAATCTAGGCACCATTTATAACAATGAATCCCCAGGAAGATGCTTTCTAGTTCCCAACAGTCAACTAATCGCTACTAAACCATCTGATTCCCTGGTTGGAGACCACCTGCGGAGGCCCAGCTGGTCAGGCAAGGAGGTCATGCAAAGAAGCAGGGACAGAGTAAGTCAGGTGAGGATGCTGGCTTCAGTGAGGAGAGGGGGCAGAACTAATTCTAAGGGGAAAATGAGACAGTTTTTCACAACTACAAAGGAGTGGTAAGCTGTGGTTCCAATAGCCTTGGGAAAAGGAACCAGAAACATCTTCTGCCCACATATGCAGAGAGACTGGGCATGTCGCCACCCCAGACTCTGACCATCAAAAGGGATGGTGGATTCCCAGCCCATGTAAAGAGTCTGGATGTCATCACTCCCACCCTCACTCACACACATACAAAAAGCTTAAACTGAAAAGAAATCGGCCAATCCACGGGGCCACCATGGGGCTTCACTGAGATCATGAATATGGAAGCACTTATTCAACTGCAGTATAAAACAGTAGGTGCTTCCCTGGTGGCTCAGATGGTAAAGAATCTGCCCGCAATGTGGGAGACCTGGGTTTGATCCCTGGGTCGGGAAGATCCCCTGGAAAAGGGAATGGCTACCCACTCCAGTATTCTTGCTTGGAGAATTTCATGGACAGAGGAGTCTGGAGGGCTACAGTTTATGGGGTCGCAAAGAGTCGGACACAACTGAGCTACTAACACACACACACACACATTAATACAATAGAAGGCATCAAAACCATATATCTGTGGATTTCTTTTTTAATCCAACCTCTGGTATTTGACAAGTATAAAAACACAGCAATAGTTCAACCTCTGAACCAAAGTAGATTTGCCACACAGGGGCTCTCGAGCAGATTCCAAGCATGGTGAAAGAACACTTAGGACACAAAGAAAGCCACCTCTAAGCCTGCTCAGATTTCACTGGACACTGCCCTTATTCCTCTTCTGGCAGGGCTCCCAAAGCTACAAGGTCACAGAACTACAGTCACATCACTGGATTTCTGAAAGGCACCATCAGGTTTCTCTTGGGAACTTTCGTGTCAAAGACATATGCAAGACCCCAACCCACCAAGGGTCTGTGCTAGGCCCTGAAACAGACAACAGATGACGGAAGTGGGAAGGCCTCCAGAGTGGGGCTCCAGAGGCAATGGGGAGCTCATTACTACAAGAGAGTGGGTGGCCTTGGGAAGACGTGAAGTCAAGGAGGCATGTGGAACTTACTGGCTTCAGCACACATTTATTTTCACTGTAATGGAGGTTAAATCTCACAAGGCTAAATTCAAGGTCTCAACAGGGCTGCATTCCTTCTGGAGGCTTCAATGGAAAAATCCCTTCCCTTGGCTTTTCCAGCTGGAAGCTGCCTGCAGGTCTTAGCTCTCGGCCCCTTCCTCCATCTTTAAAGCAAGCAAGACAACATCTTCTGACTTTGTTCCCATCCTCACAGCCTCTCCTTTGATTCCTACTCTCCGTCTTCCTCTTTCCCCTGTAAGGACCCTCTCCTGAGCTTCCTTAATTTAGTCACACTCCCTTCTCCACGTAAGGTGATACATGCACAGGTTCCCGAATTAGGGTGCAGACACCTTGGGGGCAGGGGAGGCACTATTCTGCCTACCACCTAAATGGGCAGGGAAAGTCAGCCCCCAAAAAAGAAAAAAAAAATTAATATTCAGAGAAAAACAGGGATGGGACTTCCTTGGAGGTCCCATGGTTAAGATTCTGCCTTCCAATGCAGGGGGAGTGGGTTCGATCCCTGGTTGAGAAGTAAGATCCTACACACCACGCAGTGAGGGGAGGGGTGGGGGGGTACCCTTCAGAGAATAGCAGGGATGAGAGGATATTTTTCCCCCAGCTTCCCCAGTTCTGCTTTCCTGACCTGCTGCCTCTTGTCCTTGAATTTCCTGAGACACCACTCATCTGCTCTGCCAGTTGCCTCAGAAGATTCACTTAGCTCTCGCCCCAAACCACACAAGGAGCAGGTGGTGGACGTGAGATTTACACCCATGTCTCTCTCACTTTAAAGCCTGGGTCCCAAACCACAGGCACCCAGGAAGCACAGACAATCTCTGAGAAACTTAAGGAGCTGAGCAGGTCAGCAGACTGGACCTAAGGGTCAAGCCTAACAAATCAAGTTTAATAAGGAGAACTGAAGGCCCTTAAGAAACCAACTATTTGACTGAAGGGTGGGTGAAGCACAGAAGCAAACCTTGTTTAAAAAAAAAAAAGACTTGGGGGTCATTTCACCCCTGAAATTAAGATCAACTTCCCCAACTACTGCAGAAATGTGTCTTTTCATCCAAGCACACAGTCTCAGGGCAACATGCAGCGAGCCCTGAGGACAAACGTGCCACCTACCCAGCAGCAACCATAGCCAAACGAACCCAGCTAAGTGGTACCATCATATCTCCCTCCCTGGTGAGTCTGGAAGCTCCCTCTGCTTGGGATGATCAGCAGGAGCCTAGTGTCAGAAAAGTTTAGCCAGGGTAACTTTAGGAACAAGAACCCAGGAGAAGGCATCAGGTAGAGGAGAAGGGGTGCTACAGACAGGATAGTTCAGTTCAGTTCAGTCGCTCAGTCATGTCCAATTCTTTGCAACCTCATGAACTGCAGCACGCCAGGCCTCCCTGTCCATCACCAACTCCCAGAGTTCACCCAAACGCACATCCATTGAGTCATGCCATCCAGCCATCTCATCCTCTGTCGTCCCCTTCTCCTCCTGCCCCCAATCCCTCCCAGCATCAGTCTTTCCCAGTGAGTCAACTCTTCGCATGAGGTGGCCAAAGTACTGGAGTTTCAGCTTTAGCATCATTCCTTCCAAAGAAATCCCAGGGTTGATCTCCTTCAGAATGGACTGGTTGGATCTCCTTGCAGTCCAAGGGACTCTCAAGAATCTTCTCCAACACCACAGTTCAAAAGCAGCAATTCTTCAGTACTCAGCTTTCTTCACAGTCCAACTTTCAAATCCATACATGACCACTGGAAAAACCATAGCCTTGACTAGACGGACCTTTGTTGGCAAAGTAATGTCTCTGCTTTTTTTTTTTTTTTTGTCTCTGCTTTTTAATATGCTATCTAGGTTGGTCATAACTTTCCTTCCAAAGAGTAAGCATCTTTTAATTTCATGGCTGCAATCACCATCTGCAGTGATTTTGGAGCCCAAAAATACAAAGTCTGACACTGTTTCCACTGTTTCCCCATCTATTTCTCATGAAGTGATGGGACCAAATGCCATGATCTTCGTTTTCTGAANTGAACATCTGGAAGTTCACAGTTTACGTATTGCTGAAGGCTTGCTTGGAGAATTTTGAGCATTACTTTACTAGCGTGTGAGATGACTGCAATTGTGCAGTAGTTTGAGCATTCTTTGGCATTGCCTGGACTTCCCTGGTGGCTCAGATGGTAAAGTGTCTTGCTTACAATGTGGGAGACCTGGGTTCGATCCCTGAGTTGCGAAGATCCTCTGGAGAAGGAAATGGCAACCCACTCCAATACTCTTGCCTGGAAAATCCCATGGACAGAGGAGCGTGGTGGGCTACAGTCCACGGGGTCACAAAGAGTCGGACACAACTGAGCAACTTCACTTCTTTGGGATAAAACAAACAGGATAAATTGTCACCAAATGTAAATACCAGAAGGGCTGTCATGTGAAAAGGGGATTAAACTTGTTGTGTGTGACTCCAAAGGTTAAAACAAGGAACAATGAGTAGATGTGCCAGGGACACAGATTCCAATTCAAAGGCAGGGAGGAATAGTTTTCTAACAGCAATGCTTGAAGGTAAACAGCACTGTTTCAGTGGAGGAATGTAAACAGGGCAGGATTGCCAGTTCACAGATGGGTTTAAAAGATTCCAGGGTCAAACCATCAACAAGAAGGGGGCTCTTCCAAATCTGAGAGTGGATGACTCCCTCTCCTATTTACTAACAATAATCTATTTACATATTAGAGAAAACATCAGACAGTCATCCCAGGGACAGGAAGCACAGAGGTGAGAACAGCACACTCTTAAGAGGGAAAAAAATAACAGAAAGCCAGAGAACAAGGTTTCCTCCAGATCGTATCCTGGGTTTTCCTATGTACAGAATGGACTTGAGAATAAGCCTGCTGACTGGGTGCAGCCACTCCTGCCTGCAGCTGGGATGGTGGTGGGGAGGTGCTCTGGCCCACTGGCTGCTTCCCACTGCCTGAGGGACTCCAGCCTGGACCGGAAGTGAATGAGTCACCCCAGACACAGCCCGGACACCAGACTCATCCCAACACAAACTCCAAATCAAAATTTGCTGGTTGCCCACCCAGCAGAGGAAGGAAATCAACTAACTCTAGCCTGCCCCAAAGGAAACCTGGAATGCCACATTAAAAGCTGTAAATGCTTTTGGACAATGGACAGAAAATACAGAAAACATGAGCCTTTGTGGAATTTTCCAAGAAGCACTGGAAATTCATGGTTGACAATATCTATCCTTTCAATACTCAGGAAGAGGCAGAAAAGCACCAGGAGGCTCTCAGGGAGTCATTACAAGATACTAAGAAACTGTGTATAGAGGCTGAGCCAAAGCCCAATGCAAGTATCCATATTGAAGAGGAAAGTGAAGAAAACCAGCGGGAGCAGAAGAGACAGCAAAAATGTCAGAACTTCCAAACTGGAAGCTCCTTGGGCGGAAGTATGAGCACATCTGGTTTGGGCTGCCCACTGGGAGTAAGTGGGTGAAATCAAGGAATGCATGAATGAATGCTGAGCCAGCCGAGAGCAAGTCCTCGAGAGGATGAAGAGAGCCTCCAGATAGCTCAGGATGACTCTCAATTCTGGTAGAAGATGGACTCAAATTCTCATGAAGACTCAGAAACTGGCTCTGGTGAGACAAGTCTCCGTGTCTATAGACGGAGTCCCTACTCATGACACTCTTCTGTAATATCTTGATATTGAGAAGAACATTGCCAATAGCACCATTCAGTATGGTATACATTTAATAAATTTCAGTGAACTTCAAAAATTGGGTTTTTTAATGTGGTCTTTGTGTTCTCTAAGCTGCCACAGGTTATTTTCAGACTCTTAAAATATAAGGTCCACCAATGTTATCCTGTCATTTTTAACTAAATCTCATTTTCTCCTCTGAATCTGAGAAGGCTCAAACACAATAAACTTTGCTAAGAAAAGGGCTGCATTTTGTCTTTTTAGCAAAAGAGAAAAAGCAAGCCACACAAGTGCATCATGTTACATGCAAGAATTGAAGAGCACCCACATACACCAAGATAAAATTGGGGAGCAAAGGTTTAATACTTGGGAAAAGCAGTTTTGCTAGGTTCTATTTACTTTCTCTAGTAGATAACAAGACTATTTACAGGTTTTTAACAAATAATAAAGCAACAGATACATTTAGATCGGATTTACTTCTTCCTCTCTTTCATTACTGAGCCTCACATTCACTCCCCCATGTGCCCTAACATTCACACACACACACACACATATGTTGGCACCATATACACACAGAAATGTCTGCCTAGAAAGGAAAAATGGGGACTTCCCTGGTTGTGTGGCTAAAGAATCCACCTCACACTGCAGGGGACATAGGTTTGATTCCTGATCGGGGAACTAAGACTCCACACACCATGGAGCAACTAAGCCCTTGCGTCACCACCACTGAGCCCATACCGTGCAACTAGAGAAGTCCGCGCACCACACCAAGAGCCTGCACAGCCAAAATAGGAAAAAAAAAAAGTGATGGGGAGGCTCCCAAAGTCCTCCTTCAACTACTGGCCAAACCAGCTGCAGGGAGTAGAAGAGGAGAAAGAAGATAGCTCTCTTTTCAGGGATCCAAGCATCATTTAGGTCACAAGCAGAAAGCCAAGATTCCCATCCAATGGTGACATAAGCAGCTCCCACCTTAACTAAGGAAAAGAATCTATAGCTTACTGAGTGGCTACCATGGGTCAGGAGCTCTTTGAGGGCACCCTGCCTAGGCTCACATTTAATCTCCCTATCAACTTGGTAAAATGGGAAAACTGAAGGATGATGAGTTTCAGTAATTCAGACATACAACAAGCTAACTCCAGTCCCATCACTTCATGGCAAATAGATGGTGAAACAATGGAAACAGTGAGAGACTTTATTTTCTTGGGCTCCAAAATCACTGCAGATGGTGACTGCAGCCATAAAATTAAAAGACACTTGCTCCTTGGAAGAAAAGCTATGATCAATCTAGACAACATATTAAAAAGCAGAGACATTACTCTGCCAACAAAGGTCCATCTAGTCAAAGCTATGGTTTTTCCAGGAGCCATGTATGGATGTGAGAGTTGGACCATAAAGAAAGCTGAGCGCCAGAGAATTGATGCTTTTGAACTGTGGTGTTGGAGAAGACTCTTAAGAGTCCCTTGGACTACAAGGAGATCCAACCAGTCAATCCTAAAGGAAATCAGTCCTGAATATTCATTGAAGGACGGATGTTAGCTGAGGCTGAAGCTCCAATACTTTGGCCACCTGATGCAAAGAACTGACTCATTAGAAAAGACCCTGGTGCTAGAAAAGATTGAAGGCAGAAGGAAAAGGGGATGACAGAGGATGAGATGGTTGGATGGCATCACCGATTGAATAGACATGAGTTTGAGTAAGCTCTGCAAGTTGGTGATGGACAAGGAAGCCTGGTGTGCTGCAGTTCATAGGTTTGCAAAGTCAGACACGACTGAGTGACTGAACTGAGCAAGCTAACAGATGACACAGCTAGGATTCTGAGGGCACCAGGTTTGTCCCACTCAAGTCCATGTTTGCCCACCTTACCAACCCTGCTAACTCCTCAGCACACAATCTGCATGCCTCTAATAGGGAATCCCCCAACCAGGATGCAATTCCACTCACCTGAACAGGTGAGCACACACTGCTCAGAACCCTGGGCTGTCTTGGCTAAAACATCTTCTAGGCTGATGGCTCGTGCCTTGAGTCTTTTAAAACAGACGGAGCCATCACCACCTGTCAAGCTAGGAAAGGGCAAGGTCCGAGCCAGGCAACATATAGTAAAGATGGTCCTCGGGGAACTTTCTGTTCCTAACTCCCTTCTGGATGTTTGGTTCCTCAAACCAAACAACGTTTTATTGGACTTGTTTCTCTACGTTTTTCTGAGAAGAAAAACAACTTCCCAGGTGGATTCAACACAGAACCACACCTATCCTTGCTGTAGTACCTTCCAATTGTCTAATAGCAAGAATGTTCCTGGAACCATTTGATCCTCTCTATGAATGCCTGGCTTCCCATGGTACGAGGCATCAGTCAGCTCCAACCCCTCTCAGCAGCCTGGAGGCATCGTAGATTCTCTCCGCCCCCTGCACTGCCCCAGTTAGCAGTTGCTTCTGTTCAACCCTGCCCCCCGTGTCTCAGCCGCTCTTTCCCTTCCCCATGCCAGCCCCCTAATTGGGACCATATGTGTGTCCCATCTGCGTATCAGCAGTGGTCTCAAGTGTCCTGCAGCCTTCACTCTTATCTTCCTCCAACCCCCCGTCCACACACCAGTGTAGTCTTTTCAGATTTGTCCATTCATTTGCACTTCAGCTTAAGTAGTCAAACAGTTACTTCCCTTGAATTCAGGATAATAATACAAGCTTCTTCACCCAGCATAGAAGGCCAGGCCCCTGACAGGCACAGACCATGGATCAGTGGTGTGCAAAGGCTCCGGATTCTGTGGCCTCTGTAAGCCTGCCTGGCGACCCCCATTCTGCTCAGACTCACCCTCCCTGAGTCCCCAGCCAGGTTTCCTGCCTTGTGCTCCCCCGACCCCACACACACACTGCAGTGCCCTTCTCAGCACACACACTGACCGAGACTGTCCACTTCCTGCTCTGCCTCCCCATTACAGTGCAGGGGCTCCTGGAGGGAGGGCCTGCCCCTTAATCTCTATAGTGTTTAGTACTCAATGACCCTCAATGAATGCACATGTGACAAAGGGTCAAAGGGCAATGTTAAGAGCACACCGCAAGCTGACTGATGGATAAGCGCAAAGGCTCCAGAAATTTAGTTCAAGGAAGGCTGCCCAAGCTTTGCTCTGAAGTTTGAGAGTCACATTTCTGAATAATCTTGACTCAGTGAGTCCAAAGAGAACAACTGGGCTTCCATATTAGAGAAAGGAGACTCACCCCTGAATGAGGCACTCAGGACAAGGGTCTCCATCAAAGGAAATGACTTCAGCCTATGAATGTATGTTTTCATCAGCCCTGACACTTGAGGCCCCAGGGGAAACCTAACAGTCTCCCCGTTACCAAAATAAATGTTTAATAGGGTGTGTTCCATCCTCAGTTGCTTTCAGAAATGACTTCAGGGATTGGTCTGTTTTCTTTCCCAGCATCCCACGTATCCTAAGACTTCAGCAGGACTCAAACATGTAATCAGGTCACTTAACTTCCACCCCACCCTCTCAGTTCCTTGTCTTTCGAAGATACTACATAGAATAATAATACTTTCAGATATGAAATGAACAGTCAGAAACCCCTTTTTTGGACTAAAAAATTTAAATATTTTCAAAAGGGACCTTTTATTTTCAGTAGCAAAAAGGCCACACATTATTCTAATGAGCTTTCTGATAAGAAATCTTATCCATACTAGTCTTATTTTTCACAATTATTTCTTTTGAAGATTTTTTGTGTGGTAAGACTAGAAGTGATACAGAAAACAAGAGATGAGGAATCTTTTAATCATTTCTAAAAACAAAGAAAAAACATAGATCAGACATCAGGTAAATTATAGCAACTGAGTCAAGACCTCCTATAAACATTAAATCTTAGTTCTCACTGCTATAACAGAACGTTTTGAAACTTCTCACGTACCCCTGAGCCCCAAAATATGGAGTGGCTATCTTTCATGGACTGGGTGATTCCATAGGCTAATGAATGCTAGGATTATTCCAAATATTTTGAGGAAGGGGCAGAGATTTCCACAATTTGGGCCATGGTCCACTTTTTGGCCTCAGAACTGTCATGGCACTTGTGGGTGTCATTTAGACAATGAGCATGTAATGAGGCTCAAGGTCCACCAGAAGTCAAATCTTCTGCCATCTTGGGCCTGACTGCTTGTACTCAGTTTAAACTATGTCATATCTTTAACGGCTATGTTATTCTTCCCAAGGTTGTGCCCTTCCCTCCTGTCTCAAGACAGCCCACCTTCCAAGTATACTGTGGACCAATCAGCAATGACAAGAATCACAAATTCTACTATCCACTGGTACAGTAAGCACTAGGTTACTACTATTTGGTAAATACTTAATAGTGTGATAAATAAATGCATGTAAGAGAAAATGACTTGTTTCAGAAAGTATTCAGTGTGTTAGTCGTTCAGTCATGTCCAACTCTTTGTGACTACATGGACTGTAGCCTGCCAGGCTTCTCTGTCCATGGAATTCTCCAGGCAAGAATACTGGAGTGGGTTGCCATTCCCTTCTCCAGGAGATCTTCCATGTTCAGTATGCATGCTACTAACTTTTAGATTCACACGGCACTTTCATGTGAGTCTGATTAGTATGCTCTCCTGTGCTTAATCAGCATCTTTAAACACACTTTTGAGAGGAGCACCCTCTGTACCTGGCGGGCATCTGGTTTCCTGAAGTACTCACTGCAGACCTTTGTTCCCACCCTCGGGGCCCTGCCCCATCACTGACCCCACTCTTCCACCTCACCATACCACAGTCACATTGCTGTAACTGCAGAACAAATTCCAGAGTTCTGGGCTCCTAACTGGACTTCCTACCTACTCCCTTTTCCAAAGCCCCAGTTGGCTTCCTGCTCCCATCACAACAAACCTTAAGATGACATGCAAAGTCCAGCACTGTCCCCCATCCCCACCACCAACTGACAGAACACACTTTCTTCATTCATTCTCCTCCAGCTACACTGACAATGACCTTGCTGGTCCCGGAACATGGCAAACACCCTCCTGCCCCTGTGCCTTCTGCCTTAGGGCCACTGGTGTCCCTGTCCTCTTCCCCAATACCCTTCCCCCATACAGCCCAGCTCCAGACTTTCAGGTCTCAACTTCTTGGTAATCAATTCATAGAAAAAAATCTCTCTCTCAGAAAAGATTACTCCCACCAAGGAGGATTTTTCCACCACGCCCTGCCGCCATCCTCAGAGTCCACCTCATCTTGGTGTACTGCTCTCCTGGCTCTGGTCATCTGCTGATATGCTATAGTTTGTTTATTTGTGTTTACTGGCATCTCCCCTGCTAGGTCTCTGTCACTAGAATTCAAGTTGCCATGAATGGGCGCTTTGCTAAGGATATTGCCGTATCATTAGGATTAACGCAGGGCTTGGCACACAGTGGGCTCTTAGTAAATACTTGTATTCAATGAATAAATAAATAAACAACATTTGCATTACATGTAAGTTGCACCCCTACAGGGGTGATAAAGCTCCACAGTCTCCAAGACCTTTCCTGTCTTTGAAGCACCCTGGGAAAAGACACTAAGTCTGAGCTGGGGGAAGGGAACACAGAAGGAGCATAGAAGAAATCAGATTAGTAGACCTCCTTCTCAGGGGTCCCCAGCCCATGCCCAGGAGACCAGAGTCAGCTCCCTCTCCTCCCTGCCCACTGCACACCCTTGAAAGACAGGAAAGAGCTGAAGTTACAAAGCCAAGAATGCTACAGAAAACATGGATGCTACAAAAAACAAGAATGCTACAGAAAACCTAGGCAGAGTCAGAAGAGGCATTTCTGGAAGAGGAAAACCTTACCTGAGGGCAGGAAAAGCAAAGGTCACAGCTCCCAAATCTGGAGCAACAGTCAAGAGCAATTCACACAGCCCAGGAAGGAGAGAAAGTAGCCCAGCTCAGAGATCATGGGAGCAATGATGTTGATGTCACCACTGATAGGATGGATGAAGTGAAAGAGCCATCTTTTGGTAACTAATACTTGCACTGCATTTTACACTTTAAAGCATCAACACAATGTGACTTTACTGATTCACATAAAAGCAGGAAAGGAGACAGGAAAAATTTTACAGAGCCAAGTGATTTTTCTGCAAGACTGCACAGCAAGCAAGCAGAGGAGGTGGAAGTTAAAGGGTCTTCCAGCTACAAGGACTGAAGACTCCCTCAATTCCAAATGAACTTGATTCTTGAGGCCCCACTATAAGTGATTAACAAGACATTATCCATGGAATGCAAATAACTATTCAAAAGCAGGATACCCCTCACCCACCCCACCCCAAATTCCTCTAGAGATTTATTCCACACTGTCTTGACTTGGGAGAAATCTGGCTTTCTCTAAGCCTTCCTAAGGTGGCCAAAAGCTGAAAAGCCCAAAGAGAAGTCAAGCCCAGGTCTTTAAAACTGTTGCCTCAGGGCTCTGCAAAACCACAGCAAGAGGCTGCAGAGTATAAAAGAAAACTGCTGCTGAAAGTATTTTTATGTGAAAATGCACCCTCTGCAAAAACTTGTTATAAGGGCTCATATTTTTCAATAAGTTCTTTCAAAATGCCATTACCATCACTCTCATGGAAACTTGGGTTCAAGAAAGGCATGGGAGGTTCATTAAAATGATTAGAACTGCATTCTTACTTGAAAATATCTGATGTGCAATTAAAAAAGAAAAAAAAAAATCTCTGACATTCATAAATCCAAAAAGATGCTGCTTTGGTAGATGCAAAAATGAAGAGAGAGAAAACAAAGGATTTTTCCTGGAGTTCCAAGAGGTCCAAAGCTGGGCCCTCCAAACTCAGCAGAGAGAAGGGAGTGCAGACGTAAGCCACTTTCCTGGAAGCACGGCAGAGTTCAGAAGTCCCAGGCACAGATCCCAGGCACAGAACAAGCACCCAGGCCACCTTGGGAAGGCACGAGGGGAAGAGGTGTTTCTGACAGTCGAAGTCAACACGTCTCA
>SJYQ01044658.1:5125-18609 GCA_006410935.1 Redunca redunca
ATCACCTCCACTAGCTTTGTTCATAGTGATGCTTTCTAAGGCCCACTTGACTTCACATTCCAGGATGTCTGGCTCTAGATGAGTGATCACATCATCGTGATTATCTGGGTCGTGAAGATCTTATTTGTACAGTTCCTCTGTGTGTTCTTGCCACCTCTTCTTAATATCTTTTGCCTCTGTTAGGTCCATATCATTTCTGTCCTTTATCGAGCTCATCTTTGAATGAAATGTTCCCTTGGTATCTCTAATTTTCTTGAAGAGATCTCTAGTCTTTCCCATTCTGTTGTTTTCCTCTATTTCTTTGCATTCATCGCTGAAGAAGGCTTTCTTATCTCTTCTTGCTATTCTTTGGAACTCTGCATTCAGATGCGTATATCTTTCCTTTTCGCCTCTCTTCTTTTCCCAGCTATTTGTAAGGCCTCCCCAGACAGCCATTTTGCTTTTTTGCATTTCTTTTCCATGGGGATGGTCTTGATCTATCTCTGTCTCCTATACAATGTCATGAACCTCATTCCATAGTTCATCAGGCACTCTATCTATCAGATCTAGGCCTTTAAATCTATTTCTCACTTCCACTGTATAATCATAAGGGATTTGATTTAGGTCATACCTGAATGGTCGGGCGGTTTTCCCTACTTTCTTCAATTTCAGTCTGAATTTGGCAATAAGGAGTTTATGATCTGAGCCACAGTCAGCTCCCGGTCTTGTTTTTGTTGACTGTATAGAGCTTCTCCATCTTTGGCTGCAAAGAATATAATCAATCTGATTTCGGTGTTGACCATCTGGTGATGTCCATGTGTAGAGTCTTCTCTTGTGTCGTTGGGAGAGGGTATTTGCTATGACCAGTGCATTTTCTTGGCAAAACTCTGTTAGTCTTTGCCCTGCTTCATTCTTCATTCCAAGGCCAAATTTGCCTGTTACTCCAGGTGTTTCTTGACTTCCTACTTTTGCATTCCAGTCCCCTATAATGAAAAGGACATCTTTTTTTTGGTGTTAGTTCTAAAATGTTTGTAGGTCTTCATAGAACCGTTCAACTTCAGCTTCTTCAGCGTTACTGGTTGGAACATAGGCTTGGATTACTGTGATAATGAATGGTTTGCCTTGGAAACGAACAGAGATCATTGTGTTGTTTTTGAGATTGCATCCAAGTACTGCATTTGGAACTCTTTTGTTGACCATGATGGCTACTCCATTTCTTCTGAGGGATTCCTGCCCGCAGTAGTAGATATAATGGTCATCTGAGTTAAATTCACCCATTCCAGTCCATTTTAGTTCGCTGATTCCTAGAATGTGGATGTTCACTCTTGCCATCTCCTGTTTGACTACTTCCACTTTGCCTTGATTCATGGACCTGACATTCCAGGTTCCTATGCAATATTGCTCTTTACAGCATCAGACCTTGCTTCTATCGCCAGTCACATCCACAGCCGGGTATTGTTTTTGCTTTGGCTCCATCCCTTCATTCTTTCTGGAGTTATTTCTCCACTGATCTACAGTATTGTGTTGGGCACCTACTGACTTGGGGAGTTCCTCTTTCAGTATCCTATCATTTGTCTTTTCCTACTGTTCATGGGGTTCTCAAGGCAAGAATACTGAAGTGGTTTGCCATTCCCTTCTCCAGTGGACCACATTCTGTCAGAAGTCTCCACCATGACCTGCCCATCTTGGGTTGCCCCATGGGCATGGCTTAGTTTCATTGAGTTAGACAAGGCTGTGGTCCTAGTGTGATTAGATTGACCAGTTTTCTGTGAGTATGGTTTCAATGTGTCTGCCCTCTGATGCCCTCTTGAACACCTACCATCTTACTTGGGTTTCTCTTACTTTGGGTGTGGAGTATCTCTTCACAGCTGCTCCAGCAAAGTGCAGCCGCCACTCCTTACCTTGGACGAAGGGTATCTCCTCACTGCTGCCCTTCCTGACCTTCAACATGGGATAGCTCCTCTAGGCCCTCCTGTGCCCACACAGCCACTGCTGTAGTTTATAGTAAATCTTAAAATCAGGTAGTGTCAGTTATTCAATACTTTAATAATGTGTTGGCTATTCTGGGTCCTTTGCTTCTCTGCAAAACTGTAGAATCAGTGTGTCAATATCCGTAGTATAACTTGCTAAAAGTTCTATGGGGACTGCATTTGAATCTATAAATCAATTTGGAAAGGACTGACATCTTGACCATATTGAGTCTTTCTATTTATGAACATGGAATATCCCTCCATTTATTTAGTTCTTAAATTTTATTCAGTAGAGTTATTTAGTGTTCCTGCATGCTGCGATTCATGGGGTTGCAAAGGGCTGGACACGACTGAGCTACTGAACTGAACTGAACTGAATATATGTCTTACACATGATTTATGAGATTTATACATAAGTATTTCATTTCTGAGGGTGCTATTGGAAATGGTATCATGTCTTTATTTTTTGTTTTGTTTTTGTTTTAAGCCATCAAGTTTATTTTATTTTAATTTTTATTGGAATATAGTTGATTTAAAATGTTGTGGTAATTTCTGCTGTGAAGTAAACAGTTGTACATATACATATATCCACACTTCAAGAAATTCTTTTCCTATATTGATCATTACAGGTATTGAGAAGAGTAACCTGTGCTATTCATTACATCCTTGTTAGTTATTTACTTTAAATATAGTGGTATATATGCATCAATCCCAGTCTCCCAATTTATCCCTCTCCTCTACTTCCTCCCATCTGATAGTCATAGGTTTGTTTTCTACATCTGTGTGTATATTTAATTTCAACTTCCACTTGTTTATTGTTGATATATTTAAAAGCAATTGACTTTTGTATGTTAACTTTGTTTCTTGTAATTTGCTGTGATCTCTTATTATTTCCAGGAACTTTTCATCAATTATTTGGGGTTTTTCACCCAAACAATCACATTTTGTCTGAACAAATTTCTAAATATCTTTCTTCCCAATCCATATACCATTTATTTCCATTTATTACCATGAATGGGTGTTGGATTCTAACAAATGCTTTTTCTTCATCTATTGATATGATTATGTGATTTTTTCTCTTTTAGCCTTTTGATATGATAGGTTACATTATTTTTTGAATATTTAATCACAGTTGCATACCTAGGATAAATCCAACTTGATTGTAATATATTATATTTTATATGTTGTTGGATTCAATTTGCTAATATTTTGAGGATTTTGCACCTTTGTTATTGACAGACATCAGTCTATAGTTTTCTTTTCCTGTATTGACTTTGTATAGTTTTGCTTAACCAACTTTTTTTTCTTCCAAAAGAAAGAATAGAAAAAATGGACATCAAAATTATCATCAAAGAAATAAAATATTTTTTGAGGCCTAAGGGATGACAGTTATGAAATTTAGCATGTTTCTATTGAGCAAATGAAAATAACAGTCATACTTAAATACTTAATTATGAAATTTCAAAAAATTAGGGACAAGAATATACACTGACATCTTCCAGAAAGGTGAGCAAATCCAGTAAGATATCTAATGGTCATGGGATAAAAGTGGCCTATTTCTCACTAGCATCTAGATGCTCAGTTCAGTTCAGTTTAGTCGCTCAGTTGTGTCCGACTCCTTGAGACCCCAAGAATCGCAGCACGCCAGGCCTCCCTGTCCATCACCAACTCCCGGAGTTCACCCAAACTCATGTCCATTGAGTCAGTGATGCCATTCAACAATCTCATCCTCTGTCATCCCCTTCTCCTCCTGCCCCCAGTCCCTCCCAGCATCAGAGTCTTTTCCAGTGAGTCAACTATTCACATGAAGTGGCCAAAGTACTGGAGTTTCAGCTTTAGCATCATTCCTTCCAAAGAAATCCCAGGGCTGATCTCCTTTAAAATGGACTGGTTGGATCTCCTTGCAGTCCAAGGGACTCTCAAGAGTCTTCTCCAACACCACAGTTCAAAAGCATCAATTCTTCAGCACTCAGCTTTCTTCACAGTCCAACTCTCACATCCATACACGACCACTGGAAAAACCATAGCCTTGACTAGACGGACCTTTGTTGGCAAAGTAATGTCTCTGCTTTTTAATGCGCTATCTAGGTTGGTCATAACTTTCCTTCCAAGGAGTAAGTGTCTTTTAATTTCATGGCTGCAGTCACCATCTGCAGTGATTATGGAACCCCAAAAAATAAAGTCTGACACTGTTTCCACTGTTTCCCCATCTATTTGCCATGAAATGATGGGACCGGATGTCATGATCTTCGTTTTGTGAATGCTGAGCTTTAAGCAAACTTTTTCACTCTCCTCTTTCCCTTTCATCAAGAGGCTTTTTAGTTCCTCTTCACTTTCTGCCATAAGGGTGGTGTCATCTGCATATTTGAGGTTATTGATATTTCTCCCGACAATCTTGATTCCAGCTTGTGCTTCTTCCAGCCCAGCGTTTCTCATGATGTACTCGCATTTAAGTTACATAAGCAGGATGACAATATATAGCCTTGAAATACCCCTTTTCCTATTTGGAACCCATCTGTTGTTCCATGTCCAGATGCTAGGGGCCAGTATATCAAAGTGTTGAAAATTATGAAGGAAAATCATTCCCAACCTGAAATAATATACCTAAGCAAATGGTAAGTCATGTATGTGACTAGAATAAAAGTATATTCAGATGTGCCTGATATAAAAAATCTTGCCTCCTGTGTATAAGAAGAGGTATTTATCAAGAGAAGAGAATAATTAAAGAAAGAAGAAAAAGAAGTGGCATTTAGGAAACAGGAAATTAAATGTTTTCATTTGATTTAATGTCCCTTTAGACATTAAAGAAAACTCCTAATTTATTGTCTTCGGACAAAAACTCTGAAGCCAACCTAAGAAAAGTCAATCTGGATTGAGAAGTNNNGATTGAGAAGTTGATTACACAAAGTCTACACAAACTATATACAAAAAGAAAAATAACAGGGAACTTTCATAATCTGCCAGATACATTGCTATTTGAATATATTATCAGATCTAATCCCTTGAATCTGTTTGTCACTTCCATTGTATAATTGTATGGGTTTGATTTAGGTCTTACCTGAATGGTCTAGATCAAACCCATATGATTCTACAGTGAGATTGACAAATGGATTGAAGGAATTAGATCTGATAGAGTGTCTGAAGAACCATGGATGGGGATTTGTAACACTGTACAGGAGGCAGTGATCAATCCATCCCCAAGAGGAAGAAATGCAAAAAAGGGAAAATGGATGTCTGAGGAGGCCTTACAAATAGCTGAGAAAAAAAGAGAAGCAAAAGGCAAAGGAGCAAAAAAGAGATAAACGCATCTGAATGCAGAGATCCAAAGACTAGCAAGGAGAGATAACAAAGCTTTCCTAAGTGATCAATGCAAAGAAATAGAGGAAAACAATAGAATGGGAAAGAATGTTCAAACTACCACACTATTACACTCATTCATGTGCTAGTAACGTTATGCTCATAATCCTTCAAGCTAGGCTTCAGTAGTACATGAACTGAGAACATCCAAATGTACAAGTTGGGTAGCAGTGGCGAGGGGCAGGGGTGCCCACCAGGAGAGATACCTCATGTCCAAGGTTAGGAGGGGAGGCTTTGAGGCAATACCCCACATCCAAGGAAAGAGAAACCCAAGTAAGATGGTAGATTCTAAGAGAGGGCATCAGAGGGCACACAGACTGAAACCACAATCACAGAAAACTAGCCAATCTGATCACATGGACCACAGCCTTGGCTAACTCAATGAAACTAAGCCATGCCATGTGGGGCCACCTAAGACAGATGGGTCATGGTGGAGAGATCTGACAGAATGTGGTCCACTGGAGAAGGGAATAAGAAACCAATTCAGTATTTTTGCCTTGAGAACCCCATGAACAGTATGAAAAGGCAAAAGGATAGGACACGGAAAGATGAACTCCCCAGGTTCACAGGTGCCCAGTATGGTACTGGAGATCAGTGGAGAAATAACTCCAGAAAGAATGAAGGTATGGAGCCAAAGCAAAAACAATATCCAGTTGTAGATGTGACTGGTGATAGAAACAAGGTCTGATGCTGTAAAGAGCAATATTGCATAGGAACCTGGAATGTCAGGTCCATGAATCAAGGCAAAGTGGAAGTGGTCAAACAGGAGATGGCAAGAGTGAACGTCCACATTCTAAGAATGAGCAAACTAAATTGGACTGGAATGGGTGAATTTAACTCCGATGACCATTATATCTACTACTGTGGGCAGGAATCCCTTAGAAGAAATGGAGTAACCATCACGGTCAACAAAAGAATCTGAAGTGCAGTACTTGGATGCAGTCTTGGAAACGACATAATGATCTCTGTTCGTTTCCAAGACAAATCATTCAGTATCACAATAATCCAAGTCTATGCCCTGACCAATAATGCTAAAAAAGCTGCAGTTGAACGGTTTTATAAAGACTTACAATACCTTTTATAACTAACACCCCAAAAAGATGTCCTTTTCATTATAGGGGACGGGAAGGCAAAAGTAGGAAGTCAAGAAACACCTGGAGTAATAGGCAAATTTGGCCTTATGAAACAGGACAAAGGCTAATAGCGTTTTGCCAAGAGAATGCATTGGTCATAGCAAACACCCTCTTCCAATGACACAAGAGAAGACTCTACACATGGACATCACCAGATGGCCAAAACTGAAATCAGATTGATCATATTCTTTGCAGCCAAAGATGGAGAAGCTATTTACAGTCGGCAAAAACAAGACTGGGAGCTGACTGTGGCTCTGATCATGAACTCCTTATTATCAAATTCAGACTTAAATTGAAGAAAGTGGGGAAAAA
The DNA here is from genome assembly GCA_006410935.1 of Redunca redunca. Lineage (NCBI taxonomy): Eukaryota > Metazoa > Chordata > Mammalia > Artiodactyla > Bovidae > Redunca > Redunca redunca. Next base: position 11,877 of record SJYQ01044658.1, read on the forward strand.
CACTAGACCATTCAGGTATGACCTAAATCAAATCCCTTACAATTATACAGTGGAAGCGAGAAATAGATTTAAGGGACTAGATCTGATAGACAGAGTGCCTGAGGAACTATGGATGGAGATTCATGACACTACATGAGACAGCGATCAAGATCATTCCGAAGAAAAAGAAATGCAAACAAGCAAATGGCTGTCTGAGGAGACCTTACAAATAGCTGTGAAAAGAAGAGAAGTGAAAACAAAGGAGAAAAGGAAAAATATACCCATTTGAATGAAGAGTTCCAAAGAATAGCAAGGAGAGAGAAGAAAGTCTTCCTCAGTGATCAATGCAAAGAAATAGAGGAAAACAATAGAATGGGAAAGACAAGAGATGTCTTCAAGAAAATTAGAGATACCAAGGGAACATTTCATTCAAAGATGGGCTCGGTAAAGGACAGAAATTGTATGGACCTAAAAGAAGCAGAAGGTATTAAGAAAAGGTGGCAAGAACACACAGAAGAACTGTACAAAAAAGATCTTCACGACCCAGATAATCATGATGGTGTGATCACCAGGAGCCAGACGTCCTGGAAAGTGAAGTCAAGTGGGCCTTAGAAAGCATCACTTACAAACAAAGCTGGTGGAGGTGATGGAATTCCAGTTGAGCTACTTCAAATCCTAAAAGATGATGCTTTGAAAGTGCTGTACTCAATATGCCAGCAAATTTGGAAAACTCAGCAGTGGCCACAGGACTGGAAAAGGTCAGTTTTCATTCCAATCTCAAAGAAAAGCAATGCCAAAGAATGCTCATACTACTGCACAATTGCACTCATCTCACACGCTAGTAAAGTAATACTCAAAATTCTCCTAGCCAGGCTTCAGCAATAATGAACTGTGAACTTCCAGATGTTCAAGCTGGTTTCAGAAAAGGCACAGGAACCAGAGATCAAATTACCAACATCTGCTGGATCATCTAAAAAGCAAGAGAGTTCCAGAAAAACATCTATTTCTGCTTTATTGACTATGCCAAAGCCTTCGACTGTGTGGATCACAATAAACTGTGGAAAATTCTGAAAGAGATGTGAATACCAGACCACCTGACCTGCCTCTTGAGAAATCTGTATGCAGGTCAGGAAGCAACAGTTAGAACTGGACATGGAACAACAGACTGGTTCCAAATAGGAAAAGGAGNGGAATCAAGATTGCCAGGAGAAATATCAATAACCTCAGATATGCAGATGACACCACCCTTATGGCAGAAAGTGAAGAGGAACTAAAGAGCCTCTTGATGAAAGTGAAAGAAGAGAGTGAAAAAATTGGCTTAAAGCACAACATTCAGAAAACTATGATGTTGGCATTCCAGTCCTATCACTTCATGGGAAATAGATGGGAAAACAGTGGAAACAGTGGCTGACTTTATATTTTTGAGCTCCAAAATCACTGCAGATGGTGATTGCAGCCATGAAATTAAAATACAATTAACTCCTTGGAAGGAAAGTTATGACAAACCTGGACAGTGTATTGGAGAAGGCAATGGCACCCCACTCCAGTACTCTTGCCTGGAAAACCCCATGGACTGAGGAGCCTGATAGGCTGCAGTCCATGGGTTTGCTGAGCGTCAGACATGATTAAGCAACTTCCCATTCACTTTTGACTTTCATGCATTGGAGAAGGAAATGACAACCCACTCCAGTATTCTTGCCTGGAAAATCCCATGGATGGAGGAGCATGGTGGGCTGCCATCTATGGGGTGACACAGAGTCAGACATGACTGAAGCGACTTAGCAGCAGCAGACAGCATGTTAAAAAGCAGAGACATTAGTTGGTCCATAAAGGTCCATCTATTCAAGCCTATGGTTTTTCCAGTGGTCATGTATGGATGTGAGAGTTGGACTGTGAAGAAAACTGAGCACCAAAGAATTGATGCTTTTGAACTGCGGTGTTGGAGAAGACTCTTGAGAGTCCCTTGGACTGCAAAAAGATCCAACCGGTCCATCCTAGAGGAGATCAGTCCTGGGTGTTCATTGGAAGGACTGATGCTGAGGCTGAAACGCCAGTAGTTTGGCTGCCTGATGTGAAGAGCTGACTCATTTGAAATAACCCTGATGCTGGGAAAGATTGAGGGCAGGAGGAGAAGGGCATGACAGAGGATGAGATGGTTGGATGGCATCACCGACTCAATTGACATGAATTTTGGTAAATTCTGGGAGTTGGTGATGGACAGGGAGCCCTGGCATGCTGTGGTTCATTGAGTTGCAAGAGTCAGACACTACTGAGCGACTGAACTGAACTGAACTGAATGGTCTAGTGGTTTTCACTACTTTCTTCAACTTATGTCTGAATTTTGCAATAAGGAGTTCATGATCTGAGCCACAGTCAGCTCCAGGTCTTATTTTTGCTAACTGAGTAGAGCTTCTTTATCTTCAGTTGAAAGAATATAATCTCATTTTGGCATTGACCATCTGGTGATGTCCATGTGTAGATTTGTTCTCTTGTGTTGTTGAAAGAGGGTTTTGCTATGATCAATATATTCTCTTGGTAAAACTCAGTTAGCTTTTACCCTACTTCATTTTATCCTCCAAGCCAAACTTGCCTGTTACTCCAGGTATCTCTTGACTTCCTACTTTTGCATTCCAGTCCACTGTGATGAAAAGGACATTGTTTAGTGGTGTTAGTTCTAGAAAGTCTTGTAGGTATTAATAACACCGTGCATCTCAGCTTCTTTGGCATTAGTGCTATGGACTTGGATTACTCTGAGAATGCAAAGAAATAGAGGAAAACAATAGAATGGGAAAGACTAGAGATCTCTTTAAGACAATTAGAGATACCAAGGGAACATTTCATGTAAAGATGGGCACAGTAAAGGACTAAAACAGTATGGAACTAACAGAAGCAGAAGATATTATTAAGAAGAGGTGGCAAGAATACACAGAAGAACTATACAAAAAAGATCTTCATGACCCAGAAAACCTAGAAACAGACATCCTGGAGTACAAAGTCAAGTGGGCCATAGGAAACTTCACTATGAACATAGTTAACAAAGGTGATGGAATTCCAGCTGAGTTACTGCAAATCCTAAAAGATGATGCTGTGAAAGTGCTGCACTCAATATGCTAGCAAATTTGGAAAACTCAGTAGAAGCTGCTGCTGCTCCTACTGCTAAGTCGCTTCAGTTGTGTCCAACTCTGTGCAACCCCATAGACGGCAGCCCACCAGGCTCCACCATCCCTGGGATTCTCCAGGCAAGAACACTGGAGTGGGTGGCCATTTCCTTCTCCAGTGCATGAAAGTGAAAAGTGAAAGTGAAGTCTACAGGACTGGAAAAGATAAGTTTTCATTCCAGTCCAAAAAGCAATGCCAGAGAATGTTCAAACTACCACACAGTTGCACTCATTTCACAGGCTAGCAAAGTAACACTCAAATTACCCAAGTTAAGCTTCAACAGTACGTGAACCATGATGTTCAAGCTGTATTTATAAAAAGCAGAGGAACCAGAGATCAAATTGCCAACATCCTCCGAATCGTAGAAAAAGCAAGTGAATTCCAGAAAAACATCAGCTTCTGTTTCCTTGACTACTCTGCAGCCTTTGTGCGGATCACAGCAAACTATGGAAAATTCTTCAAGAGATGGGAATACCAGATCACTTTACTTGGCTCCAGAGAAACCTCAATGCAGGTCAAGAAGCACCAGTTAGAACCAGACATGAACAAAGGACTGGTTCCAAATTGGGAAACTAGTAAATCAAGGCTGTGTATTGTTACTTTGCTTATTTAATGTAAATGCAGAGTACATCATGAGAAACGCTGGACTGGATTAAGGCCAAACTGGAATCAAGATTGATGGGAAAAATATCAATAACCTCTGATATGCAGATGACACCACCCTTATTACAGAAAGTGAAGAGGAACTAAAGAACCTCTTGATGAAAGTGGAAAAGGAGAGTGAAAAAAACTGGCTTAAAACTCAACATTCAAAAAACTAAGATCATGGCTTCCAGTCCCATAACTTCATGGCAAATGGATGGGGAAACAGTGGAAACAGTACAGACTTTATTTTCTTGGGCTCCAAAATCACTGCAGATAGTGACCACAGCCATGAAACTAAAAGACGCTTGCTCCTTGGAAGAAAAGCTGTGACCAACCTAGACAGCATATTAAAAAGCAGAGACATTACTTTGCCAACAAAGGTCCATCTAGTCAAAGCTATTGTTTTCCAGTAGTCATGTATGGATGTGAGAGTTGGACCATAAAGAAAGCTGAGTGCTGAAAATTGATGCTTTTGAACTGTGGTGTTGAAGAAGACTCCTTTGGACAGCAAGGAGATTCAAACAGTCCATCCTAAAGGAAATCAGTCCTGAATATTCATTGGAAGGACTTTTGTTGAAGCTGAAACTCCAATACTTTGGCCACCTGTGAGTGAGAAGAACCTACTCATGTGAAAGCATCCTGATGCTGGGAAAGACTGAAGGCGAGAGGAGAAGGGGACCACAGGTGGATGTCATCACTGACTCGATGGACATGAGTGTGTACAAGCTTCAGGAGCTGGTGATGGACAGTGGAGTCTGGCATGCTTCAGTCCATGGGGTCACAAAGTGTCAGACACCACTGTGCAACTGAACTGAACTGGAACATTCTTTGGCATTGCTCTTCTTTGGGACTGAAATGAAAATTTAACATTTCCAGTGTGTGGCCACTGCTGAGTTTTCTAAACTTGCTGGCATAATGAGTGCAGTACTTTAACAGCATCATCTTTTAGGATTTGAAGTAGCTCATCTGAAATTCCATCACCTTCACTAGCTTTGTACGACTTCCCTGGTGGCTCAGATGGTAAAGCGTCTGTCTACAATGCCAGAGACCTGGGTTCAATCCCTGAGTTGGGAAGATCCGCTGGAGAAAGAAATGGCAATCCACTCCAGTACTATTGCCTGGAAAATCCCATGGACAGAGCAGCCTGGTAGGCTACAGTCCATGGGGTCACAAAGAGTTGGACATGACTGAGTGATTTCACTCACTCACTCACTTCACTAGCTTTGTTCATAGTAAAGCTTTCTAATGCTTTCTAATGACTTCACGGTCCAGGATATCTGTCTCTAGATGAGTGACCTCACCATCATGGTTATGTGGGTCATTAAGAGCTTTTTTGTTTAGTTCTGTTTATTCTTGCCTCCTTTTCTTAATCTCTTCTTTTTCTGTTAGTTTCTTGCCATTTTTGGCCTTTATTGTGCCTATCTTTGCATAAAATGTTCCCTTGGTATCTGCAATTTTCTGAAAGAGATCTCTGGTCTTTCCTATTCTGCTGTTTTCCTCTATTTCTTTGCATTGATCACTTAGGATGGCTTTCTAATCTCTCCTTGCTATTCTCTGGAACTCATCATTCAGTTGGGAATGTCTTTCCCTTTCTCCTTTGCCTTTCACTTCTCTTCTTTCTCAGCTATTTGTAAAGCTTTCTCAGACAACCGCTTTGTCTTCTTGCATTTCTTTTCTTGGGGATGGTTTTAGTCACCACCTCCTATACAGTGTTATGAACTTCTGTCCATAGATCTTCAGTCTCTGTGTCTACCAGATCTAGTCCATTGAATCTATTCATCACTTCAACTGTGTAATCATAAGGGATTTGATTTAGGTCATCTCTGAATGGCCCAGTGATTTTCCCTACTTTCTTCAACTTGAACTTGGATTTTGCAATAAGGAACTGATGATTTTAGGGACAGTCAGCTCCAGGTCTTTTGTTTACATAATAATAAATATTATCTTTTGAACACTTTTTTATCTTAGTTCAAATTTTATTTTTGCCCCTTCCAAAGTATTGCGTAAAACAATTTAATTTTCTTGTCAGTATTTCATGTTTTGATTCCTAAATCTATTTCTCCAAGATAAGTTAAAAATATTTCAGATGTGTACAGTGTTTTAAAGAAGAGTGAATTGGCTAGCAGCAGGCCTTTTAGTAAAACCAAAGAGAGTAGCATATGCTCATGTGCATTTAATTGCTAGGATCACATTTTATTGCTAAAAAGGTATAGAATCCAGTAACTTTATGCATTGGTAATAATATCACGCACTTTGCATTTGTGTGTGTGTGCGCATGTATATAATTGTGAATACACTACCGAAGATGAATCTCATTTATGTAAATGTGTCATTGTTTGAATAATCTCATTTATGTAGATGTGTTATTGTTTGGTCATTTAGTTGTGTCTGACTCTTGGTGACCCCGTGGACTGTGGCCCACCAGGCTCTTCTGTCCTTGGAGATTTCCATGCAAGGATACTGGAATAGGTGGCCATTTCCTTCTCCTGAGGATCTTCCCATCCAGGGATCAAACCATGTGTCCTGCAGGTCTCCTGCGCTGCAGGCAGATTCTTTCACTGAGCCACTGAGCAAGCCCTATTTATGTAAATATTCATTCTGAAATCTGTCAGGGGACTTGTTCCTTTTACTTTTGAAAAGCAAATACACTTACGTAGATATTTTTGTTGATGTTTGAAAATATTAGCCCAAAAATTCTGAAGAAAAAAAATATTTTCAGTAAATTTAGTGAACTGAAATAGAAATTTAAAGTATATAGCTGCTCCAATAGAAATCATTTATGATATTTTACTAAAACTTCACTGAGGCATTTAAAGAAAATTTAAGCTTCATGATTATGTAAATTAAATTAAAAGTTGAGCAGAAATTCATTTAAGTGTCTGTGTCTTAAAACTTTTATTGTAAAATTTGAGAAAAGGTGCTTTTAAGATGTGATGAAGTGTTAAATGGT
>SJYQ01044658.1:18724-46675 GCA_006410935.1 Redunca redunca
AATAGTTCCTAAAAATACACATAAAGTGATTTTTTAAAGTACTAAACCAAGTAGTACTTTACCTTTGTTAAACCAAGTAATACTTTATAAAAGTTAAAAAAATACATAAATAGAGTTAATCTCATTGTCAGTGTTTTGAGTTTGTTTTAAAGGAAGGCATACTATAACAAAAGAACTTCACAGATGGATCAGGGGGTAAAGAATCTGCCTGCAATGCAGGAGACAGAGGACATGTGGGTTCGATCCCTGGGTTCAGAAGAACCGCTGGAAAATGAAATGGCAAACCACTCCAGTATTTCTTGCCTGAAAAATCCCATGAACAAAGGGCCTGATGGGCTATAGTCCACGGGGTCACAAAGAGTTAGACAAGACTGAGTGACTAAGTGCATCCTATAACAATTATTTTGCATTCTGTATATTTTAAATGAAAGTTACTCTCTTAATATGCTAAACTTCAGTCTTCTAGAAATGGTTAACATTCAGGCTGAGCTTTGACTCTAACCTTTTCTGAGGATATAACCTAAGTAATCAAGTCTCAGCTATATCGTCTTTCCCTGATCTATCTCCATTATGTGTAGTGCTTACACAACTAATCTGGCACCAGCGGTTTAGGTTTACACTTTTATAACATTTACTTTTTCATATGAAAGTCTTCATCTTCTCTTTCTGTCTAAACAACAAACGTTTAAAAGTAGACACCATGCATCATTCACTGTATGTTTTATCTCCTGCAGAGCTGTGGGCAGGTACCTACGTTAGAACTCAGGAAAAAGTGTGGTCCCTGGGGCCAGATAGGCTTGAATTCAGACTCTGGCTCTGCATCTTTCTAGCTGTGACCTTGAAAAGTTGTTTCCTCAATTTCCTCTTCTTTAAAACAGCAAGAAAATAAAGTTAACTCACTGTTAAGTATCTGCCTAGAACTCTACATTTTGACTCTTCAGTGTATACTTCATTTCTCTTTCAAACTGCCTTCACCTTGCTCACAATTGTTTTTAAGAATCATTTTTTAAGTCTTTACTACCCCCCCCCTTTTATGATTGCTTTTTGGTATCTCTAATTCAAAAGCATTATTAAAATTTTATTAATATTTATATTTGATATAGTTTTGTCAGTGACCTAGGCAAAAACTAAAAGAAACAAACAAAAGCAAATCTAAACTATTAGAGAAATTACTCATGGCTGTTAAGATTAAGTTGAGTTTTCCTCCTTAGTGGTTTTGCTTCCAAACAACTAGATGTCAATTTCATTGGATGGTTCAAAGAACTAGGTAATTTGATTAAAGCATGGAAATAGACCAACATGGTAGGTGAGGTCCCCATATAGTTAGCTGTTTTCACTGGATTTGGTAATTTTGACTGAGGCAGTCAAGTGAATAACTCATTTCTATCAATCAGAATCCAACTCATCTATTCGAAAGAAAAGTTCCTATTCTATTTAAGCTTGGTATTGTAAAGGTAGGCATATTGTTCTTCATGAGAAACAATACCTTCACTCACTCATTGAGATGAGAACATTGCGGACTTTAAATTAAATGACTTTGCCACCATCACACAGCTTCTCAACATACTACTTCCAGAATAGCACTTTTTTTCCCCCACTAAGGAGCTCCATGTGTCTCAGACACCTGCTTCATGTCATCTTATATAAATTCTTTTCATTTCACTTATAGTGCAAGGGGTTCCCTCCTGTTGCTTGACTCTCCATAGGGGTGGAGGTATAACTGGAACATGTTATACTGTGGAAATTACTTCTAAAAAGCACTCTGACAATTGCTACTATTAACACAATTGATCACTAAACCCTTACGTCTGGAAGAAAAGGGTCAAGGCATCCTTAAATAGATCCAGATTCTCCCAGGTTACCCTGAGGATGATATTTTGGTGAAAAATTTAATGACGGAGGAAATTTTGAATCCCTTTTAGCATTGGCTAGATAAACAGCATTGGTCCCTCTCAGCTAACACGGTCATTTATTCCCTTCAGTTCCGCTGTTTGGTTCCTTAGGCTCCAATCACTGAGTTTTGAGCACTGGGGTAAAGGTTTCACTGGCATCACTTATTACCATTAAAACACTTCCCTTCTGAACATTGGCTGTGAAAGTATGTGGTATCCTGTGGAGCAAGAGGGTGAGGACCTAGGTTGCAGTGAGGCTGAACAGTTTGCACTTCCTAGCAGTGACACCAGACATCAATCTTTCCAAAAGACAACCAAGAACCTATGAAAATAAGAACTCTTTAAAAAGAACAAACGAGGCATTATCCAACCAAAAAAAAAAGCCACCAAAGCATTTTCCTAATAAGTTTATAAGTTTCCCCAAGATGAAAATGCACTGAAATGACTTAGGTCATCATGATGGATATTTAAAGAAACAAATAAAAAACAATCGCTACTTTGTAAGGTAGATATTTATGAGGTTTAAATTATTTATGGCATAGCATTTGAGAGTCATTTAATTGCCTCTCAATGTATGAATATGCTTCATGTTTTACATGTGCATATCAGCTGGCCTTAGAAAGCTAATTCAGTCACAGTTAATCTGTTTTGCATGGTCTGTGGCATCAAACGTGACATAATTATAGGAAATCACATTATGCAACACCAGGGTTGTTTGGTCATTGGACAAGGTTTCAGACAGGTTGATCACAAGGAAAGAGGAAATTACTAGGTGAAATGTGTTCAAATCATTGTTTTGACCTACACAAATTTGTTGCATCACTGTTAATAGATTTATGGCTGCTAAATTCACACTGTACTGCAAAGCTCAGGGATCAAAAAGAAGGCAAATTATTGTGGACTCCTGGGTGTTAGATTGTGCTGAGAAATGTTCAGTGTATGCCTTAAACCTGGATAGTATTTTGCTTTGTGACTTTTTTGTTGTTATTTAGTCACTAAGTTGTGTCTGACTCCTTGTGACCTCCTGGACTGTAGCCCATGAGGCTCCTGTGCCCAAGGGATTTCTTAGGCAAGAACACTGGAGTGAGTTGCCATTTCCTTCTCCAGGTGACCTTCTGGACCCAGGGATATAACCTGCCTCTCCTGCACTGGCAGGCAGATTCTTTACTGCTGAGCCACCACTGGCAGCCTATCTAATTGATCTTCATTGCTTGCAAAATAACTTTAAAAATAACAATTCTGGATACTGATGACATTATAAAACATTTCCAACAACTTGTTTTCAAAATTACAGTGAAATATCAATACAATGGTCCTCCTAGGGAAGAGTATTTTTTCAGTAAAAAATCTGTCACTCTGTCATTGATGGGGTAACTTTAAGTTCACAGAATAGCCACCCATATTTGGAATGGCAGAAGAGAGGGATAAGGGGGTGCAGCAAATCCCTAACTTTCTTTGGATGTAACAAGTAAGTGGGGGTTACATAGCAACAGAACTATGGGGATAGCCTTTTGTGTGTTGACAATTTCTTTGTTTTCCATTAGGGAATTTAAGAATTTTTAGGGAACTTTGTGTAGCCTTATTTTTATATTTGTTTTTAATGTTTGAGGCTGGTAAAAAATAATACTAAAGTACTATATCACATTCATATTCTTCCAACCTCAGTGTATCAAAATATATATGTTCAGGTAAAGGTAAGGTAAGCTTGTTAGCAGGTGAGATAACTGTAGTCATGACTCCTTGCAAATTGTTAAGAAATTTATAAACAGCATCAGGGGCACAGGCTCCAAGTTTGATGTTCTAACTTGAGGACTAGAGGGAAAGTAACACACAATTTAATAATATTTAAAATACCTGGAGGAATTAGAGGAAATTTTTCTTTAGTGTAAAAGCTATCTCATTATTCAGTGTGCATGTGTGTGTGCTCAGTCTGACTCTTTGCAACACTATGGACTGTAGCCCACCAGGCTCCTCTGTCCATGGACTTCTCCAGGCAAGAATACTGGAATGGGTTATTATGCCTCCTCCAGGGGATCTTCCTGACCCAGGGATCCAACCTGCATCTCATGTCTACTACCTTGGCAGGGGGGTTCTTTACCACTAGTGCCACCTGGGAAGCTCATTATTTTAGTTTGTGTCAAATAGTGTTTGAGTTTCTTCATATATCCTTCCTTATTGATATTTCCTAAAATGTCAATTCTTTGAGGAAAAGAAATCTCATAATTTATTACTGACTTTCACAAATAATGATGTTTTTCCATGTTGCCTTTGCCACTCTACTTTTCTCTCTATATTTTCTCTTATATATTGTTGTTCCTATTAGTAATAAAACCAGCTTCTGGGCCTGTTTGCTACAGTGTATTAGAAGACAACATCACAAGCTAATATAAAGTCATTTATTAGAAAAAAAATTCATTTAGCAATTCTGTTTTTTTTTTCCTGATTATATACTAAGCAGTGCATAAATATTAAAAGAGGGGTCAGAAGGGTACAAAAAGCACTGAGATCTAGTTCTGCCTTAGACCTTCCCTGGCTGTCATCTCCCTTGCATGGGTGGCCAAGATGATAGTAATCCCATTGAGAAAGAAGGATGACAGGGGACAGAAAATAAGGCCATAACACAAGCTCAGGGCACAATATGTGTTCAGTTCAGTCACTCAGTCATGTCCGACTCTTTGTGACCCCATGAACCACAGCACGCCAGGCCTCCCTGTCCATTACCATCTCCCAGAGTCCACCTAAACCCATGTCCACTGAGTCAGTGATGCCATCCAATCATCTCATCTTCTGTCGTCCCCTTCTCCTCCTGCCCTCAATCTTTCCCAGCATCAGGGTCTTTTCCAATGAGTCAGCTCTTCACATCAGGTGGCCAAAGTATTGGAGTTTCAGCTTCAACATCAGTCCCTCCAATGAACACCCAGGACTGATCTCCCTTTGGATGGACTGGTTGGGTCTCCTTACAGTCCAAGGGACTCTCAAGAGTATTCTCCAACACCATAGTTCAAATGCATCAATTCTTCTGCTCTGAGCTTTCTTTATAGTGCAATTCTCACATCCATGTGTAGAATTTCCTAAAAGGAATTCAGACCCAGAGTCAATGGAAACCTGTAGACTGAAGTATTTGGGAGCTGTCAACTTTTGGTTAAGTGATTATCGAAGTCATTTCACACCGTGGAAAACAGTGAGAATGAGGAGCAAAGAGAACAAGAGTACCTAGTCCCAAGCGAATCAGGGAAATCAGGGAATTACACCTGAATGAATAAAGAGAAAACTGGGAACAAGGGAGGTTACTGAAGCCAAAGGAAAAGATTTTCAAGACAGAAGCAGTGTTTCAGAAAGTTCAAATAAGATGACATCTAGAATGAGATCTTTAGTTTTGGCAAGAAAAAAAGGACCAATTATGATTTTGGAGAGAACTAAGTGATATTGACAATGAGTTTAAGAATGAATTTGAGGTAAATAACTGAATAAATTACTCTTTTAAGATGTTTGAGATAAAAACAAATTAAGGAAAACAAGGTTATTGGTTCATGTTTTACAAAGTGGAATGTTTAGATATGACTGAAGCTAGGGAGATGAAATCATTGTGAAGGACAAACAAAAATTGAAAAAGCATTGATTTTACTAGTGAAAATACATGTATTTCACAGATAAAATCAGTGGTTATTTATTTGGACATTGATTATTCAAATGAAACAGTTTTATTTGGTAAGCATAAGTTTAATCAAGACAATATATTAGTGATCTACTATGCAAAGTTAATAGTAGGTACTGTAAAAAGTACAAAATGGATAAATCAGTCCCTCTATTTAAGAAGCTTATGGGACTTCCCTCAAAGTCCAGTGGCTAAGACTTGAACTCCTAATCCAGGGGACCCAGGTTTGATCCCTGGTCAGGGAATTAGATCCCACATGCTACAACTGAGAGTTCACATACCTCACTAAAGATCCCGCATGCCACAACTAGACCCAGCATGGCCAAATAAATAAATATTTTTTAAAGAAATTCATAAAATAGGGGAGGAAAATAACCTAGTATTTGTGGTATTAGAGGCCTAGGAGTAATAAGGATTGTGTAATAATTGTAGCTGGGAAGACCAAGTATGATTGCTTAGAGAAAATGACATGTTTTTGAAAGATGGAGACTATTTTGACAGGTCACACAGATACTGGTGGCCAGGAAAGTGTTCAGGGTGTTCAAGATGCCCAGAAAATGGAGGGTACATGAGAAAAAAAATATGAAGATACATATTTCTTTCTTTCTTTCTTTTTTAATATACTATTCATGTGTCACAAACTGTTACTCTTCTGATTCTACTTCAGTCAATAAAAATGTGAAAGCCAGTTTAGCTTGTTGGCTGTATGGAACACTTGGTGGGCTAGACTTTGGCCTGTGATGTCAGTTTGCTAAACTTCACTAGACTGAGTGATAGAAGGGCAGTCTCTTACACAAAGATAGCGCACAGTGTTATGCGCTGACTGACTGTACTCTACCGAGGCAATGAGGCCTTCACCTAGGCCAGCAGGTTTGCGATAGGAAAGGAAAGAATCAGGTAACTCAATGGATTGATTGAAGCCAGTTGTGAAATTTTAGTGGAGGTTGAGGAAAGGAAAAGGAAGTGATCAAAGGCATAATTGTCATATTACAAGATCAGAAACAGAAAAAGGAAGCATGGGCAGAAAATGATGAATTCCTTTAACAAATAACATTTGGGTTTGAAGGTCATATAGCAATGGAGTCAAGCTTAGAGATTTAGAGGGTAGAATATGAGGTTACTTCTATTAGAGTAATGGAAGCTATGTTCCTGCATAACCACTTCCATCTTTCAATGGTCAAAGAGTATTCCATGAGACCTCTTCCTGTGGTAGTAGTGAGACTTACAGTCATTGATAGCATCCTTTTAAAATCAGATATATATTCAGATTTCAGACATACATTTACTTTGCAGGTAACAGATGAAAGGGCAAAGTAACTCAACAGAGTAACAAAGAGCATTCAGTTCTATGAGGTGTCAACAAGCAATAATATATAGTGAGGAACAACAGTTCCCAAACGTGTAGAACAAAAACCTATCAGATGCAGATTGGTTTCTTCAAGACCAGTGACCATGCTAATCTATGTCACAATGAAACCAAAGGATACACTGACCTGTTCCAACTGGGACATCCAATCCTGATTCACTCTGGCACCTTCGGTGGACACCATCACATTCCTTGCAAATTCAGTAATCTTACAGGCTTCTTACTCATTTGCAATGAAGCAGTAAAAATTAGTTTCAGAACACAAAGGCAAATGGTAAGACCAATAGAAAGCCCTTATTATTGGCAAATAGATCCCAGTAGGCTTTTGTTGCCGTTGACAAGGATAATCTCCATCCATTCATAAGACTAAGACAGGGAGAATAAAGACACTTTGCAGCCGCTTTCTAACTGTGGTTTTAGTGCCGATTTTTTTTTCCTGCTTTCCTGTTTTTTCCTGACAATCCCTGGTTGTTTTGCTTTCCCGTTCACTTTCTTAACATTGCTCTCCTTTCAGACTTTGAGGTTAATGTGTTCTTGGATTCTGTGGCTTGTGGAGATAAATTATAGAAGTCATTATTCCAAACATAATACAGCAGAAGTTCATTGTGTCTCACCACAGGCAACCATGCTGCACAGAAGGAGTGCCGTAGGAGTGCTTGCCAGTCGTAGGGAAATCTATTGACCTAAAGACAGCTCTTCTTCCGTGGTTTCTGCCTTCGGATGTGCTAGTTTGGGTCATTATGAATGCCAAATGGATGTCATTAAATCCTCTGGATGATTTCTTGATTTTTATTCTATGCAAAGCATGTGGATTCCTTTTTGATCTGGATATATGGTAAGTCCCATGATGAAATTACTAGCAGTCCCCAAACCTAAAGCCATGATGCTACTGTTGCTGCTGCTAATCAGCACCCACGTGCACTAGAATTTGGTTTCATTCAATAGATAAGTGGCTTTTGTGAGATATAATAACTGTCAGCTTCATAATTCTTTTAAAATGTAGTACTGATAACTTTGATTTCAAAGGATTTTTATCTAATTCTGTCAACTTTTGTAGAGAAGGGATAGGTTTTCTGTGTGTGTGTGTGTGTGTGTGTTAGTTGCTCAGTTGTGTCCAACTCTTGCAACATGAACTGTAGCCCACCAGGCTCCTCTGTCCATGGGCTTCTCCAGGCAAGAATACTGGAGTGAGTTGTCATGCCCTCCTCCAGGGGATCTTCCCAACCCAGGGATCAAACCCAGGTCTCCCACATGGCAGGCAGTTTCTTCAGCAGCTGAGCCACAAGGGGAGCCCTCGCTTTTCTATAAACACAGCTAATTTTCAACAGTTGAAAGGTATGGGAATCTCCTTTAACCAAAAATCTCTCTTTGCTCATCTATTATAATCCTAGAGATACCAGTTTTCAAGCCACTTAGTACTTTAGTACAATAATACCTTTTCCTATGAGTGGGGAAGAGCTCCTTCCATGTATCACCAGAGACAGAATCAGGCTCTTCTAGCAGATCACTTGGCCTATGACCTAGAGCTGAGGTATTATCAACAGAAAGAAGAGAAATCTAGGTTAATATTTAGACTTGGAAAATTTCAGCACACAAAATGACTAGGAGCAGAGGGATGTACATGGAGAATGATGAAGCTTACAGAAGCTTTTTTTTTTTAAGCACAAACATTTGTTTACTAACCAAAGAGATGACCCTAATTATACCAACACTTTGAAATAGTGTAATTGTTTGTGATAAAGATAATTGAACACAGAGGTGGGAGGGGGTTTATGTTTGGGAACACATGTACACCCGTAGTGGATTCATGTCAATGTATGGCAAACCAATACAGTATTGTAAAGTAAAATAAAGTTAAAATAAAAATTAAAAAAAACAAACAAACAACCAAGCAGTATGGAGATTTGCTCATTGAACTTAGCTTGTTCATCCTTGCAACTAATTTCTGTGCAAAATGATGATGAAATTTTTACTCTACTTTTTCATAGACCTGAATACAGGTAACATTGTCCATGACACATATCACTACTAATTTCCCATCTTTCAGTTTTCTTGTTATTGTGCTTTCCTTTCCATCTCATTCCTGATGTTGAACCAATGCACCATCTGTAAAGTTGCAGACAGTCTGAGTCTTTCTGCCATCAGCTGTGGTCTCTTCAAACTTCTCTCCCAGTTTACAAGAAAGCTGTGTTGTTTTCAAAGTGCTCTCCGTGTTTATGCTGAGGAAGCGTGTGCATAACAGGAGATGGCAAGAATGAAGATTGGCGTTTTAGGAATCAGTGAACTAAAATGGACTGGAATGGATGAATTTAACTCAGATGACCATTATATCTCCTACTGTGGGCACAAATTCCTTAGAGGAAATAGACTAGCCCTAATAATCAATGAAAGAGTCTGAAATACAGTTATTAGGTACAGTCTAAAAAAGGACAGAATAATCTCTGTTTCCAAGGCAAACCATTCAACAACACAGTAATCCAAGTCTATGCCACAACCAGTAATGCTGAAGAAGCTGAAGTTGAACGGTTCTCTAAAGACCTACAAGACCTTCTAGAACTAACACCTAAAAAAGATGTCCTTTTCATTGTAGGGGACTGGAATGCAAAAGTAGGAAGTTAAGAGATACCTGGTTAACAGGTAAATTTGGCCTTGGAGTACAAAATGAAGTGGGTCAAAGGCAAACAGAGTTTTGCTAAGAGAACACACCAGTCATAGCAAACACCCTCTTCCAACAACACAAGAGAAGACTCTACACATGGACATCACCAGATGGTCAACACCAAAATCAGACTGATTATATTCTTTGCAGCCAAAGATGGAGAAGCTCTATACAGTCAGCAAAAACAAGACTGGGAGCTGACTGTGGCTCAGATCATGAACTCCTTATTGCCAAATTCAGACTTAAATTGAAGAAAGTGGGGAAAACCACTAGACCATTCAGGTATGACCTAAATCAAATCCTTTATGATTATACAGTGGACATGACAAATAGATTCAAGGGATCAGATCTGATAGACAGAGTGCCTGAGGAACTATGGATGGAGGTTTGTGACATTGTACAGGAGTCTGTGATCAAGACTATCCCCAAAAAAAGAAATGAAAAAAGGCAAAATGGTTGTCTGAGGAAGCTTTACAAATCACTGAGAAAAGATGAGCAGTGAAAGGCAAAAGAGAAAAGAAAAGATATACCCATTTGAATGCAGAGTTCCAAAGAATAGCGAGGAGAGATAAGAAAGCCTTCCTCGGTGAAATAGAGGAAAACAATAGAATGGGAAAGACAAGAGATTTCTTCAAGAAAATTATCGATACCAAGGGAACATTTCATGCAAACATGGGCACAATAAAGGACAGAAAATGTATGGACGTAACAGAAGAAGACAATATTAAGAAGAGGTGGCAAGAATACACATAAGCACTATACAAAAAAGATCTTCATGACCCAAATAACCACAAGGGTGTGATCACTCACCTAGAGCCAGACATCCTAGAATATGAAGTCAAGTGGGCCTTAGGAAGCATCACAAACAACAAAGCTAGTGGAGGTGATGGAATGCCAGTTGAGCTACTTAAAATCCTAAAAGATGATGCTGTGAAAGTGCTACACTCAATATGTCAGCAAATTTGGAAAACACAGTAGTGGCTATAGGACTGGAAAAGGTCAGTTTTTATTCCAATCCCAAAGAAAGACAATGCCAAAGAATGTTCAAACCACCACACAACTGTACTCATCTCACACACTAGCAAAACAATGCTGAAAATTCTCCCAGCCAGGCTTCAACAGTACGTGAACCATGAACTTCCAGATGTTCAAGCTGGTTTTAGAAAAGGCAGAGGAACCAGAGATCAAATTGCCAACATCTGTTGGTCATCAAAAAAACAAGAGGGTTTCCAGAGAAATATCTACTTCTTTATTGATTACGTCAAAGCCTTTGTATATGTGGATCACAAAAATACTGTGGAAAATTCTTAAAGAGATGGGAATACCAGACCACGTTACCTGCCTCCTGAGAAATCTGTATGCAGGTCAGGAAGCAAAAGTTAGAACTGCGCGGGAAACCATAGACTGGTTCCAAATTGGAAAAGGAGTATGTCAAGGCTGTATATTGTCACCCTGCTTATTTAAATTATATGCAGAATACATCATGTGAAATGCCGGGCTGGATGAAGCACAAACTGGAATCAAGATTGCCGGGAGAAATATCAATAACCTCAGATACGCAGATGACACCATCCTTATGGCAGAAAGTGAAGAAGAACTAAAGAGCCTCTTGATGAAAGTGAAACAGGAAAATTCAGCTTAAAACTCAACATTCAGAAAACTAAGATCATGGTATCTGGTCCCATCACTTCATGGCAAATAGATGGATAAACAATGGAAACAATGGCAAACTTTATTTTGGGGGGCTCCAAAATCACTGCAGATGGTGAGTGCAGCCATGGAATTAAAATACACTTGTTCCTTGGAGGAAAAGCTATGAACAACCTAGACAGCATATTAAAAAACAGAGACATTACTTTTCCAACAGATGTTCCTCTAGTTAAAGCTGTGATTTTTCTAGTCATGTATGGATGGGAGAGTTGGACTATAAAGAAAGCCTGAGCAACAAAGATTTGATGCTTTGAACTGTGGTGTTGCGAAGACTCTTGAGAGTCTCTTGGACTGCAGGGAGATCCAACCAGTCCATCCTAAAGGAGATCAGTCCTGAATATTCATTGGAAGGACTGATGCTGAAGTTGAAACTCCAATACTCTGGCCACCTGATGTGAAGAACTGACTCATTGGAAAAGACCCTGACGCTGGGCAACATTGAAGGCAGGAGGAAAAGGGCATGACAGAGGATGAGATGGTTGGATGGCATCAATGACTCGATGGACATGAGTTTGAGCAAGCTCCAAGAGTTGCTTGTGAACAGGGAAGCCTGCATGCTGCAGTTGATGGGATTGCAAAGAGTCGGACACTGTTGAGCAACTGAACTGAATATCAATCTCTATTCATTGAATGAATTTGCAATCCCATCAATTTTCTCATCAATTTGATTTGCTTCCATAAGAAGTGAATGAAAGTGTGATGGTAAAATTGAAAAGTTTGTTGAGTAAAGAATAGAGAAATAAATGAGGATCTATTCATTGTTATGCATCTCCTTACATTTCCCATTTTGACTTCAGTTTGATAGTTTGAATCTGTTACTATTATATTGATGACTTAGTTAACTTTTTTATTTTTTGAAATCACTTATCAATCATGTTTATCTGTTGGGAAGAGATAGAACACATTTTGAAGGGTTCACTTATACTCAGTATTTTCAAAGTGACAATTGTTATCATTCAAAAATTGATAAGTTCAGTGCTTTATAGTATTAGATCTACTGTTAAAAGCAATAGGCAGTTGTGCTAATTCAAGAAGCTTAGCACCATCATTCAATAATATGTTTTGAGCTCTGTTTGTCTTTTACTTCCTGGACATCACTAAATATATGTCAGCTGGGGCCCACAGAACACTTGGTCCCATTCACCTCCATTTCTGAAGGAGAACGAAAAATCCAAGATGGGGGAGAATGCCCCAAATAAATCACTGCTGAGAGAGAGAAAATTTTAAAAAGCTTTCTTTTCCTCTAATGTAAGTTTTTCCCTTTTTCTTTTCAATTTCATTTTTATTAGTTATAAAATAAAGAAATTGAACTATGTAGCTTCATAAAGATCCTTGTACTTCAGTTCTCATGTTCCATGTTCTGCTACACAATATGCTAAATGTTCCATAAAGTATTACTAACATGACTTTCTTGGTGCTAAACATCACTAACATATTACAAACAGGTCTAACATTTTTTCCTTTATAACTTGAAGGTTTTTCACATTATGAGTGAAGGGAACATCATCACCCCCAGGGTGCCCCAGGACTTCTGGCCTGTCACTCATGAAGATTAAATAGTTATCATATAGCTATGAACATTCCTTGTAGACCTGTGTTTATGGCTCAGATTAACCTGGAGAATTATTTCTGTCCACTTTATAGGTGACAAGATATGAGATAGGAGACTTATTTAGATATACGTTAGATGTGTAATGCATATAGAATCTATTAGCCTCTGGATTACAAGTTTACTCTGTTTGCAAATTTCTCATCATTCTGATAAGTTTCTTCAAAGTAATCTCTGTTCTTACATATACTAAACGTATCTTTTAATAAAACTCCCGAGTATATAAATTGGGTTTCATCAAAATTAAAACACAGTGTTCTTCGTAAGACACTTCATAAGGAGAAAATGTTTATGTACAGTATATATAAAGGAATCTCAAAACTCAATAATAAAAAAGCAACCCAATTAAACTGAAGGCACTAATATTGAATAGACCAAAAAGACGTATCAATGGCAAAAATGCACATGAAGAAGTAACTATTGTCATTTGCCACTGCAGCAGTATAGATTAAAATTTCAATGTGATAACAATATACACTTATTAGAATGTTATTAAATAAAAATAAAATTAATAGTGCCAGTTCAGTTCAGTTCAGTCACTCAGTCGTGTCCAACTCTTTGTGACCCCATGAATCACAGCATGCCAGGCCTCCCTGTCCATCACCAACTCCCGGAGTTTACTCAAACTCACGTGCATCGAGTCGGTGATGCCATCTAGCCATCTCATCTTCTGTCATCCCCTTCTCCTCCTGCCCCAATCCCTTCCAGCATCAGAGGCTTTTCCAATGAGTCACCACTTCGCATGAGGTGGCCAAAGTATTGGAGTTTCAGCTTCAGCATCAGTCCTTCCAATGAACACCCAGGACTGATCTCCTTTAGGATGGACTGATTGGATCTCCTTGCAGTCCAAGGGACTCTCAAGAGTCTTCTCCAACACCACAGTTCCAAAGCATCAATTCTTCGGCGCTCAGCTTTCTTCACAGTCCAACTCTCACATCCATATATGACCACAGGAAAAACCATAGCCTTGACTAGATGGACCTTTGTTGGCAAAGTAATATCTCTGCTTTTCAATATGCTATCTAGGTTGGTCATAATTTTCCTTCCAAGGAGTAAGCGTCTTTTAATTTCATGGCTGCAGTCATCTGCAGTGATTTTGGAGCCCAAAACAATAAAGTCTGACACTGTTTCCACTGTCTCCCCATCTAGTGTCAGGTGCCATCAAAAATATGGAGGACCTTTAACTCTCATTTACTGCTAGTGATAATACAAAAAGGCATGGTCACTTTGGAAAATGATTTTAATTTTGTTGACAACCTAATGTAAATGTCCCATACAGTTCAGTAATCTCACTCTTGAGTATGTACCAAAGTAAAATGAAACTATGTCCACCTGAAAAATATTCTAGAAAATTTATAGATACTTCATTTGTAATTGCCAAATACTAGGAACATTTGAAATGTTCAACTACTAAGGGGATCAAAACAAAACAAAAACTGTGGCATATTGTACAAATAGAATACTACTCAGCAAGAAAAGGGAACAAACTACTCATAAACACAGCAAAATAGAGGAATCTGTGATACATTATGCTAAGTGCAAGAAACCAAACTCAAAGGCCTAATACACAGTAATTCACTGATATGACATCCCTAGAAAAGCAAAACTAGGGGAAAGAAGGGCTTTCCTGGTGGCTCAGTGGTAAAGTATCCTCCTGCCAATACAGGTATCACAGGCAGATCCCCTGGAGGAGGGAATGGCAACCCAGTCCAGTATTCTTGACTGGAGAATCCCATGGAGAGAGGAGCCTGGTAGGCTACAGCCAATGGGGTTGCAAAAGAGTTCAACACGACTTAGCTAAACACCAACAAGAAGTGAAAAAACACTTGGATGCTATCAGAGGATGCTAGGGACAAAGTATACCCATGGCTTCTCTTGAAGCTTCTGTTGGTCAGAAATCAGCAGGCAGCTAGATGAGTGCTTCTGGTCCCCAGTCTTTTCGTGAGGTTGCAATTAAGTAATAAGCTAGTTTCTGGCTGCAGTGTTATCTGAAGACTCAAATTGGAGAAGATCTGCTTCCAAACTAACATACATGGTTTTGGCAAGATTCAATTTCTCATGGAATTTGGGTTAAGGAGCTTAGTTCCTTGCTAGCTGGTGAACCCAAGGCCTTTCCTAGTTCCCTGTCATATGTGCTTCTCCAAAAGGCAGCTTGCAACATGGCAGCCAACTTTCCTCGGACGGAGCATGTGATGTAAGAGAAAGCACCCAAGATGTCAGCCTCAGTCTTTTTATCACCTGATATCAGACATGACATCCCGTCACCTTTGCCAAAAGTATATTTAGCAGAAGAGCATTAGTCACTTGTGTCTGGCAGTGACATTAGTCAGTTGTGTCTGACACTTTTGGATCTCTCAGTTGTGTCCAACTCTTTGTGACCCCATGGAACCCACCAGGGTCCTCTGTCCGTGGAATTTTCCAGGCGAGAATACTGGAGTAGCCATTCCATTCTCCAGGGGATCTTCCTGACCCAGGGATTGAATCTGGGTCTTCTGCACTGCAGGCAGATTCTTTACCACTGAGCCACCAGGAAAGCCCTACATTTACTGGAAGGAAGTCAAATCCAACCACATTCAAGGGAAGAGTTTATACAGGGGGATCAGTACCAGTAGACTAGAATCGCTGGGGACCGCCTTAGAGACTGCCTCCCATAGGAAGCCCTCTGGATCCCATGGATTCGTATTTCACACCCCGAACACATTAAACTCTCCCAGGTTCCCCGGGAATCTCATCATCGGAGTCTGGGAGCCACATTAGAGTTAGCCTGCCATACACAAAATGGGAGAGAGAACTTTGGGGCGATCATAATGATTCCATGTCTTTTGGGATAGTAAAAACTATTCCATATCTTGATATTGACAGTGATTGCACAGTTGTATGTGTTTGGTAAAAACTCACAGAACTAAATATCAAAAGGGATATATTTCATTGTAAGTAAGTTGGACTTTAATAAAAAAGAAACAAGATAGCAAACTCAAGAATATAACATACATACACACATATATTACATTAAACTTTGGCCAAATGGAATGAATAGTTAATGTATAAATAAAATATATGTAAAGAAGTCTGTATTTTGGCAGTGGACAGTGTTAATAGCATTATTATTTCTAATATCATTGAAAAGCCATAATAATGTACCATAGTTTTAGAGTCAATAATTTTCTTATAGAAAAAGAAAATTATTATTGATGACAACTTATATGAATTTTTCACTGAAAGAAGTTTATTGTGATCATATCAGTTTTTTTCTTTAACATTTGTTTTTCTTCCTTAGAACAGACAACTCATCAATTCAAATATTAGGAAAGATGAACATATTTGTAAATGTACTGTTAAATGTATCTTATTTACCAAAGTACTGTTGGAACAATTTTCTAAAAATGTATTTTTAAAGCCACCCTTGAAAATAATTTACTTCCTGTATTTCTTGTTTTCCCCAATTCTGAAAAGTAACAGAGGTAAGACAGTGGGATCCAGTTACTGTAACCTGTTTATACAGCTGTACTTCATTGAATGAAGGCTTGTGTTATACACAGTTTTTGATAGGAAGTCAATGCTTTTAAAACAACTGTAGAGACAGGTCTTTAACCTCCACCCTGGTGGATTCTTTGTTCCACCATTTAGCTTCCGTGGAGGTTATAAGAAGGTAGTTCCAATACATATTATTGCCATCTAATCAGATCATCTACTTAGCTCATCCACTTATGAACTTGAAGCATAGATACATTATGATGAATTTTTTACACAAATTCTGAAAGGTCCAATGAAATAGTTTTGACTTGTAGTGAAGTTTCTTTGTGATACATTCAGAAATGTTCAATAATGAGTATGTTCTAAAGAGAAAATGGTGTTTAGATGTCTTCAAATGTTGAATCTATAAGAAGCTTTAAAAGATTTAGTATGTTCATTAGATTTATTATCTCTTAATAGTACTCCATACAACATCCGAAGATTTTGAGTGTCATGGGATTCTTTTACCTCTCTTATTCATAGTTATACAGGCTAATCAATAAACCACAGATTTAGGTTCTAGGTTATTTCAGGGATTATGCCTGGGAAATTTGAGGTCATTATGGTGAAATACTTCTTATTTGTGTAGGGATAGTTTCCTTCATTACTTGAGTAGAAATATAGAGTCATTACTAGGAATGATTTTAAAAAGTGTGGACTGATTAGAATCTACATTAAATATAAACTGATGTCTTGTGAAAATACTTGCCTCACTTGAAAATATATGACTTGAATCGAAATGACTTCTGATAAGCCTATCCATAATCCTGTTCATAATTTCATTCTCACAGAATTAAATCTTTCTTATATTTCATTTGTTTACCAAAACTCTTTTTGCACATTTTGTTTGGTAACTCCCTGTATAGATTGTGTGGATCACAAAAAAACTGTGGAAAATCCTGAAAGAGATGGGAATACCAGACCCACCTGACCTGCCTCTTGAGAAACCTGTATGCAGGTCAGGAAGCAATAGTTAGAACTGGACATGGAACAACAGACTCGTTCCAAATAGGAAAAGGAGTCCATCAAAGCTGTATATAGTCACCCTGCTTATTTAACTTATAGGCAGAGTACATCATGAAAAACGCTGGGAAGGATGAAGCACAAGCTGGAATCAAGATTGCCAGGAGAAATATCAATAACCTCAGATGTGCAGATGACACCATCCTTACGGCAGAAAGTGAAAAAGAACTTAAGAGTCTCTTGATTAAAGTGAAAGAGGAGAGTGGTAAAGTTGGCTTAAAGCTCAACATTCAGAAAACAAAGATCACGGCACCCGGTCCCATCACCTCATGGCAAATAGATGGGGAAACAGTGGAAATAGTGGCTGACTTTATTTTGGGGGCTCCAAAATCACTGCAGATGCTGACTGCAGTGATGGGTAGACGACAGTCCATGGGGTCACAGAGAGTCGGACACGACTGAGTGACTTCACTTTCACTTTACTGCTTAGAAGGAAAGTTATGACCAAGCTAGACAGCATATTAAAAAGCAGAGACATTACTTTGTCAACAAAGGACCATCTAGTCAAGGCAATGGTTTTTCCAGTAGTCATGTATGGATATGAGAGTTGGACTATAAAGACAGCTGAGTGCAGAATTGATGCTTTTGAACTGTGGTGTTGGAGAAGACTCTTGAGAGTCCCTTGGACTGCAAGGAGATCCAACCAGTCCATCCTAAATGAAATAAGTCCTGATTATTCATTGGAAGGACTTATTTTGAAGCTGAAACTCCAATACTTTGGCCACCTGATGGGAAGAACTGACTCATTTGAAAAGACCCTGATGTTGGGAAAGATTGAAGGCAGGAGGAGAAGGGGATGACAGAGCATGAGATGGTTGGATGGCATCACTGACTCAATGGGCATGAGTCAAACTCTGGGAGTTGGTGATATACAGGGAGGCCTGGCATGCTGGAGTTTATGGGGTCGCAGAGAGTTGGACATGACTGAGCGACTGACTGAACTTTATAGATTGTGGCTTCCCTGATAGCTCAGTTGGTCAAGAATCTGCGTGCAGTGCAGGAGACCCCAGTTCTATCCCTGGGTTGGGAAGATCCCCTGAGAAGGGAAATCTACCTACTCCAGTATTCTGGCCTGGAGAATTCCATGTACTATATAGTCCATGGGGTCACAGAGACAACTGAGCCACTTTCACTTTATATAGATTGCTCACAGAGCTCTCGTTTCCTAAATGAAAGCTTTTTCTTGGCTAAGAAAAGTCCACCAGGATTGACTATGTCTATCTCTCCATATATCCATGTTTTTCATTAAAACTCTAACAAATTATTCTGTCATGTGCTATGTATTTTAACATGTGTGTGTGTCCATGCTAAGCTGCTTCAGTCTTATCCAACTCTTTGTGACCCTGTGGACCATAGCCCACCAGGCTCCTCTGTCCATGGGATTCTCCAGGCAAGAATACTCAAGTGGGTTGCCATGCCCTACCCCAGGGGATATTCCTGACCTAGGGATCTAACCCTAGGTCTGTAGAGGTTATATAAAGGTTGTCCCAATACATATTATTATGCATCTCCATGTCTCCTGCATTAGCAGATGGGTTCTTTATAACTCTGATTATGCAGCAATTGCAAAGACTAATAACTCAGTATTTCTACTCTTCATTCAGTTCAGTTGCTCAGTCGTTTCCGACTCTTTGAGACCCCATGAATTGCAGCACGCCAGGCCTCCCTGTCCATCACCAACTCCTGGAGTCCACCCAAACCCATGTCCATTGAGTCGGTGATGCCATCCAACCATTTCATCTTCTGTTGTCCCCTTCTCCTGCCCTCAATCTTTCCCAGCATCAGGGTCTTTTCAAATGAGTCAGCTCTTCGCATCAGATGGCCAAAGTATTGGAATTTCAGCTTCAGCACCAGTCCTTCCAGTGAATATTCAGGACTAATTTTCTTCAGGATGGACTGGTTGGATCTCCTTGCAGTCCAAGGGACTCTCAAGAGTCTTCTCCAAAACCACAGTTCAAAAGAATCAATTCTTCGGCGCTCAGCTTTCTTTATAGTCCAACTCTCACATCCATACATGACCACTGGAAAAACCATAGCCTTGACTAGATGGACCTTTGTTGACAAAGTGATGTCTCTGCTTTTGAATATGCTATCTAGGTTCGTCATAACTTTCCACTCTTAGGTTTACTGTTAAGTTCCCATGCATCCAAACCTATTTTTTTTTAACTTTCAGTGTATACTGGCAGGGATAACTGTCATATTGTATGGTTAATTCTATCTTCTATATTTGTAGCAAAGGACAAAATTTAAATTATTTAGCTAAGAACATACTTTCTTCTAATAATATAAAATATATGGAATTTTGATATGTAATTCTGATAGATAATGGGGACAAAGTGAAAAATACGGGCTTATCTTTTAAATTCTGTACATTTAGATGGTCTTTAGAGAGGCATATTGCTGCAGAGAAAACAAACAACTATCTTTTGGATTTATATGAATTTCAAGACAGTATGAGGGCAATTTGAATAATGCTTAATGAAAATTAACAATTTACCTTTTCTTTTTCTGAGGATAAATGGCAGTTATGTGGGACAGTTTTAGAAATGGTAAAGTGTTTGGTGAGATATGGGAAGAAATATATGTAACTATTAGTTACTAATATATATATCTATAAATGAAACTGAAACATTAAATCTTGGGGCCAAATATTATTCTCCATTGTCTCTTACTCCAATAGACAGATTTTGAAATTTATTAAAAAACCATTGGGGAAGAATATGGTATAATATTTCATTTTAAAATTTATACACCATTTCTCCCATCAGAGTATTCTTCTTTAATTAGAAATATGTTATCACATGCTGAAAAATCATCACAGTGCATTGACTGTTTTGTTCGAACATTACAAGTTAGCTTTTATGATCTGTTATATTGTAATATGTTAGCAAAGTGTAAATTTTGGAAGTCATTTCAGTTTCCTGGAGGCATTTAATTATATCATATACACTATACATATTTATTGGCTATGTTTCAGTTTTATTTATAATTTATTTCCTCTCTGCTTCCAAAAAATGATTCAAGGCAGCTTACTTTAATTATATTGGTCTGCTTTTCCAGAGATATTCCAGACTTTTCTTTCTCATTCAATAGAGCAGCATACACAACTGAAAATGGAAGTTGCTTTGTTCTT
The DNA here is from genome assembly GCA_006410935.1 of Redunca redunca. NCBI lineage: Eukaryota > Metazoa > Chordata > Mammalia > Artiodactyla > Bovidae > Redunca > Redunca redunca. The sequence goes on from SJYQ01044658.1 coordinate 39,285, forward strand.
CTTCTCATGGCTCATTTCAAATTATGTGTTTTGCAGAGGTTAACATTATGTGGGCTGGTCACCAAACACACCACAGTTCTGAAGGCTATAACTTATCCACAGCACTGAGACAATCTGTCCTCCAAATTTACACTTCCTGGGTAAGTTTACAAAACTGAATTCATATGATAATATAATTTCATTCAGTCACAGCTGTTCCTATTTCTTATTCTGAATAAATGAGTGGAAGTGTTTTGCTAAAACACTTCTTTCTCCTCTATAAGGCCAGAGACTGAAGTGTTTCTTTCTCCTCTGTGAAGCCAGACACATAAGAAGCAAGTGGTATTGTCCAAAAGTACCCTTTTTTTTTGACAGCCCAAAACTCACTCTGAGGTGTTTGGAAAGGTGAGAAAGTGTCTGGCTAATCCTTATTTACTGACAACAAAGAAGCTAATAGCAATAGCACTAACTAGTAACAATTAGTAATAGAGTACTCTTGCCTGGAGAATCCCATGGACGGAGGAGCATGGAAGGCTACAGTCCATGGGGTTGCAAAGAGTCGGACACGACTTTCACTTTTCACTTTCATGCATTGGAGAAGGAAATGGCAACCCACTCCAGTGTTCTTGCCTGGAGAATCCCAGGGACGGGGGAGCCTGGTGGGTGCCGTCTATGGGGTCACACAGAGTCGGACACAACTGAAGCGACTTAGCAGCAGCAGCAGCAGCAGTAATAGAGTACTAGTAGCTCCAGAAAGAATGAAGCAACTGGGCCAAATTGGAAGCAACACTCAGTTGTGGATGTGTCTGGTGGTGAAAGTAAAATCCAATACTGTAAAGAACAATATTGCATAGGAACCTGGAATGTTAGGTCCATGAATCAAGGTAAATTGGTAGTGGTCAAGAAGGAAATGAAAAGAGTGAACATTGACATCTTAGGAGTCACTGAACTAAAATGAATGGGAATGGGCAAAGTTAATTCAAATGACCATTATATATACTAATGTGGGCAAGAATCCCTTAGAAGAAATGGAGTAGCCCTAATAGTAGACAAAAGAGTCCAAAATGCAGCACTTGGTTGCAATCTTGAAAACAGGAGAATTATCTTGGTTCATTTCCAAGGCAAACCATTCAACAACATAATAATCTATCTATGCCCCAACCACTGATGGTAAAAAAGCTGAAGTTGACTAGTTCTATGAAGACCTATAAGACCTTCTAGATCTAACACCAAAACAGATGTCCTTTTCATCATAGGGGATTGGAATGCAAAAGTAAGAAGACAAGATACTTGGACTGACAGGCAAGTTTGGCCTTGGAATACAAAATGAAGCAGGGAAAATGCTAACAGAGTTTTGCCAAGAGAACCCACTGGTCATAGCAAACACCCTTGTCCAACAACAAAAGAGACAACCCTGTACATGGACATCATCAGATGGTCAATACTGAAATCAAACTGATTATATTCTTTGCAGCTGAAGCTGGAGAAGCTCTATACAGTCAGCAAAAACAAGACTTGGAGCTGACTGTGGCTCAGATCATGAGCTCCTTATTGCAAAATTCAGAATTAAATTGAAGAAAGTGGGGAAAACCACTAGACCATTCAGGTATGACCTAAATCAGATCCCTCTTGATTATACAGTGGAGGTGATGAATAGATTCAAGGGTTTAGATCTGGTAGACAGAATGCCTGAAAAACTATGGAAGAGGTTCATAATGTTGTACATGAGTCACTGACCAAAACCATTCCACAGAAAAAGAAATGCAGGAAAACAAAGTGGTTGTTTGAGGAGGCTTTACATATAGCTGAGAAAAGAAGAGAAGCGAAAAGTAAGGGAGAAAAAGAGAGATATATCCAACAGAATGCAGAATTACAGAGAACAGCAAGGGGAGATAAGAAGGCCTTTTTATATGAACAATGCAAAGAAATAGAGGAAAACAATAGAATGGGAAAGACTAGAGATTTCTACAAGAAAAAATGGAGATATCAAAGGGACATTTCATGCAAGAATGGGCATAATAAGGAACATAAATGGTAAGGAACTAACAGAAGCAGAAGAGATTAAGAACAGGTGGCAAGAATACACAGAAGAACTATACCAAACAGGTCTTAATGACCAGGATAACCATGATGGTGTGGTGACTTATTTAGAGCCAGATACCCTGGAGTGTGAAGTCAAGCGGGTTTAGAAAGCATCATTATGAACAAAGTTAGTGGAGGTGATGGAATTCCAGTGGGGCTATTTCAAACCCTCAAGGATGATGTTGTTAGAGTGCTGCAGTCAATGTGCCAATATGCCAGCAAATTTGGAAAACTCAGCAGCGGCCACAGGATTGGAATAGGTCAGTTTTCATTCCCATCCCAAAGAAGGGCAATGCCAAAGAATGTTCAAACTATGGTACAATTGTGCTCATTTCACATGCTAGTAAAGTTATGCTCAAAATCCTTCAAGCTAGGCTTTCAGCTGTGTGTGAACCAAAAACTTCCAGATGTTCAAGCTCAATTTAGAAAAGGCAGAGGAGCCAGAGATCAAATTGCCAGCCTTCGCTGAATCATAGAGAAAGCAAAGGGATTCCAGAAAAACATCTGCTTTTCCTTCACTGATTACGTGAAAGCCTTTGACTTAGTGGATCACAACAATTAGTGGGAAATTCTTAAGGAGAAGGAAATACCAGACCACTCTCCCTGTCTCCTGAGAAACCTGCATGCAGGTCAAGAAGAAACAGTTAGACCCTTGCATGAAACACCTGACTGATTTAAACTTTGGAAAGGAATATGACAAGATTGTATACTGTCTTCCTGTTTATTTAACTTGTATGCAGAGTACATCTGGCAAAAGGCAGGGCTAGGAATCAAGATTGCTGGGAGAAATATCAACAACCTCAGATATACAGATGATGCCACTCTAATAGCAGAAAATGAAGAGGAACTAAAAAGCCTCTTAATGAGGGTAAAAGACATGAGTGAAATAGCTGGCCTAAAACTCAACATTCAAAAAACTAAGATCATAGCATTCTGTCCCATCACTTCATGAGAAATAGATGGGGCAAAAGTGGAAGTAATGAGAGATTTTCTTTTCTTGGGCTGCAAAATCACTGTGGACAATGACTGAAGCCATGGAATTAAAAGATGCTTGCTCCTTGTAAGGGAAGCTATGACAAACCTAGCCAGCATATTAAAACGAGAGACATCACTTTACCAACAAAGGTCCATAGTTTTTCCAGCATGTATGGATGTGAGAGCTGGATCATAAAGAAGACTGAGCACCATAGAACTGACTCTTCTGAATTGTGATGCTGGAGAAGACTCTTGAGAGTCCCTTAGACTACAAGAAGATCAAACTAGTTAATCCTAAAAATGAAGTCGCTTAGTCATGTCTGACTCTTTGCGACCCCATGGACTGTAGCCTACTAGGCTCCTCCACCCATGGGATTTTCCAAGCAAGAATATGGGCGTGGGTTGCCATTTCCTTCTCCAGGAGATCTTCCCAACCCCAGGACTGAACCCCGGTCTCCTGCATTGTAGGAAGATGCTTTACCGTCTGAGTCACCAGGGAAGTCTAGTTAATCCTAAAGGAAGTCAATATTGGAAGGACTGATGCTGAAGCTGAAATTCCAATACTTTGGCCACCTGATGTAAATAGCCAACTCACTGGAAAAGACCCTGATGTTGGGAGAGATTGAGAGCAGGAGAAGAAGAGGGCAACAGAGGATGACATGGTTGGATGGAATCACCAACTCAATGGCCTGAATTTGAGCAAGCTCCAGGAGTTGGTGATGGATAGGGAAGCCTGGTGTGCTGCAGTCCACAGGGTCACAGGGAGTCTTACATGATTTAGCAACTGAACAACAACAAGAACAAGAAGCATGATATGCTGACAGTGTATCTCAATTCAAATATAAGCAAGGATTTCATTAGAAATTTTAAAAAACAGCTGTTAAAAAAACCAATTCCCAATTCTGCATGCTGAAATAAAATCCAAGTAAATCTTTTGCTTTTTATTTACATATTAGAGCAGTTAGTATAATGCTCAACAGAAAATTTGGCTCCAAAATATTTTAAAACAAGGAAATGACAAGACTAATGAATATCAGAAATTGACTCTAGTTCTAAGGTTCTTTTGAGTCACTGGACAAACCTGATCTACCTGCTATCAGACATCTGTGATTCTCTCTTTAATTCTTGCATTAATAGCTGTCTAAAAAACTGCTACTAAAATGCACCTTGAGCTGGAATGTCAAAATTATCAATGCACAAGGGTATTCATCAATAGCTTTTACTAACTATAAATTATAATGATCTAATATTTGTATGGTTCTCGATAGCTTGCATGATAGACACCATTTATTGAATATTTTCCATGTGCCAGGGAATCTTCTAAGACCTCTTTATATATTAATTTGTTTGATCTTTCTGGCACAGGTACTATTATAGCTCTCATTTCAAAATTATAGCTGACTCCACAGTTCAGTCACAAAACTAGTAAAGGGTGGAGTAGAATTTGAACTCATTTACCCTGGCTGCAACGATCTTAACCTCTATGCTGAATCCTCTTCTGTGTGCCTGTGTCTTGCCTTTCACTTTTGTCATCTCCTTTGATCCTCACAAATAAGCTCCATGCTATACTAGATCAAGTATTACTATTATCAAGACCTTTAGATCAATGAGGTTAATTACACAGCTGCTGCTGCTGCTACGTCACTTCAGTTGTGTCCGACACTGTGTGACCCCACAGATGGCAGCCCACCAGGCTCCCCCATCCCTGAGATTCTCCAGGCAAGAACACTGGAGTGGGTTGCCATTTCCTTCTCCAATGCATGAAAGTGAAAAGTGAAAGTGAAGTCGCTCAGTCGTGTCTGACCCTCAGCGACCCCATGGACTGTAGCCTTCCAGGCTCCTCCGTCCATGGGATTTTCCTGGCAGGAGTACTGGAGTGGGGTGCCATCGTCTTCTCCGAATAGCTAGTAAGTGACAAAGCCCCCTATTTGTAATCGGATGCCTCACATAGTCTGTAGAAAGATAAACTGGCATGTGTTCTGACCCAGACAGATGCATAGGCCATACAAATGGATAAGCCAATGATGGTACTAATACATGTGCTGAAATGGATATTGAAAGAAATCAACCCCCTTCTCCCCACAGCAGTGCACTTATGTTATAGCCTATAATTTCTTAAGCCTGTTGTAACCAAGTACCACAAACAGGGTGACTTAAAACAGCAGAATTATGTTGTCCCACCATTCTGGAGGCCAGAAGTTTGAAACCAGTGTTGGCAGGGTCAGCTCCTAGGGGAGAAGCTGTTCCAGTCCTTTCTCCTAGGTTCCCCAATCTTGGGGAAATCATGGGGGTCCGATTTCACATGGGGGTCTCCCTGCATCTGGGTTCAAATTTCTCTTTTTTTAAATAAAGACACTAGTCATACTTGCAGTGACACCCCACTCCAGTACTCTTGCCTGGAAAATCCCATGGGTGGAGGAGCCTGGTAGGCTGCAGTCCATGGGGTCGCGAAGAGTCGGACGCGACTGAGTGACTTCACTTTCACTTTTCACTTTCATGCACTGGAGAAGGAAATAGCCACCCACTCCACTGTTCTTGCCTGGAGAATCCCAGGGACGGGGGAGCCTGGTTGGCTACCATCTATGGGGTCGCACAGAGTCGGACACACTGATGTGACTTAGCAGCAGCAGCAGCAGCAGCAGTCATACTTGATTAGGAGCTCACCACCCTACTCCATTATGAGGACCTCGTAACTAATCACATCTGCAGTGATCCTATTTCCAAATAAGGTCACATACTGAGGTATTTAGGGAATAGGATTTCAACACATGGACTTTAGAGAGAAATGATTCCATCTATAACACAGCTCCAAGCAATATAGATGAAAAAGATAGATAGGTAATTCCCCTCTCGTATGTTCTATAGCTTGTTCTGAAACTCTAGATGGTTAAATGTAGAAGAAAATACTCTGTCTTATACAGCTGTATATAGCTTGAGATGTTCAGGACTTCAGTGAATAGAGGGAAGGACAGGCCTTTGACTAGGGAGGGAAATAGTGTCCACCCTCCCTTCTTAGGGAATAACTGCATTAATGCAAACTTCTATTAACCTGTACAAAATAGGCTGAATATATGACTGATTAAAATAATAACCTCAAAGATATTTATTCTCTCCTGATGTATATCTTCCTCTCTACGTAATGATAACTCAAACCTCCAGTATTCGCATTTTGGAGGAGAAAGTCTCCAAGAAATGATGTAGCTGTGCTGGAAGTTGCTCCAGGGAAATATGTTGTTAGTGAGTTAATTACCTGAGCAATTAATTGTCAGAGGAAAATTTTTATCTGAGCATCACAGATTTCAGAAGTAGAAAAAACCTGGGAGATTTATATTTAAATCATCTATTTAAATATATTATATTTAAACATATTACATATATTTAAATGATCTATTTTTTATGGCCTCAAAATGAATCTCAGGGGAGCCCACTGTATCATAAAATATTGAACACTGTCATTTGGAATTTGAATTGAGGCATCTGACTCCCATCTTTAACCTGGCTTAGCTTGTGTCCTTTCCCCTATTAAGGTAAAACATCCAAAAATACAGATTATTGAAAATCTAAGTGAAATCTAGGTTCACATTTATTTATTGCCAGACTATATTCCCTTTGTAACCTCATATCACTTTGCTACAGACACAGAAAATATGCTGAATAAATAAACTAGCATTGGGAATGTACCACAAGTTGCTAATCTGGGAAGGAGATGGGGAGGAAGAAAGGATGTGCAGTATGAGACAGGAAAGGAAGGGACTGTGAATCAGCCTGGATTCTTGTTAATATTTGTAGGTGTGTTTGAAGATAACTTAGATGGTCTGTGATGGTTGTCACTCTACGATAGGTCTTTCTACACATTAAAATCAAAAAGAGCTGTCAGCTCTCTTCATTTTCTTTGAGTCTTTTATAGGATTGTCTTCACTGACACAGCTACATAAGGCATCTAATTGGGTAGTTACTAAGGTAACAAGGTATTTTAGAGCACATAATAAACTGATTTGTGAAGTGAAAGGCAAGATTAAGCTCAGAGTATTTTCTTTCATATTATTATGAAAATTAGGGTGGTAGGCCTATCATTTAAAGTAGTTTAAGATGAGAATTGAAAATTCAAGAATTTATAATGTACTTTTTGCATTTTTAAAACCCAGTTTTGGCTAATTTAATATTACTCATCCCCAAAGAGCTACAATTAGTGGAGTACCATTCCCTCCCTCAAATTATTGATTCATTTTTTATTGAAGTATAAAACAATATAATATGTTACAAGTGTACAAAATAGTGATTTACAATTGTAAAAGTTATAATCAATTTATAGTTGTTGTAAAATATTGGCTATATTTTCTGTATTGTAGAAAATA
>SJYQ01044658.1:46712-56717 GCA_006410935.1 Redunca redunca
AGAAAATATCTGTGTAGTTTATTTTGTACATTATAGTTTATACCTCTTAATCCCCTATCCTTATGTTGCCCTTTCTGCAGTTTAAGTGAGGTTTATTTATTATGTAATTAAATATATGGTTTTACTTGCTATTCAGTCTTTTATTATATGTCTTAATATAATGCATTTAATATGATAGTCTCTTCACTTTGCAAATAGTAAAATGTGTCTAGACTCATGAATATTGTGTAATATACACTAGGGTCAGGATTAACATCTCATTTTATTCCCACTTTATAAATAAAATAATCTGAAAGCTACAGCTTTATATTGAAAACTTAGCTTTCAGTTCAGTTCAGTTCAATCGCTCAGTCGTGTCCAACTCTTTGCGACCCCATGAATCGCAGCACGCCAGGCCTCCCTGTCCATCACCAACTCCCAGAGTCCACTCAGACTCACATCCATCGAGTCAATGATGCCATCCAGCCATCTCATCCTCGGTTGTCCCCTTCTCCTCTTGCCCCCAATCCCTCCCAGCATCAGAGGGATTTTCCAATGAGTCAACTCTTCGCATGAGGTGGCCAAAGTATTGGAGTTTCAGCTTTAGCATCATTCCTTCCAAAGAAATCCCAGGGGCTGATCTCCTTCAGAATGGACTGGTTGGATCTCCTTGCAGTCCAAGGGACTCTCAAGAGTCTTCTCCAACACCACAGTTCGAAAGCATCAATTCTTCGGCGCTCAGCCTTCTTCACAGTCCAACTCTCACATCCATACATGACTACTGGAAAAACCATAGCCTTGACTAGACGGACCTTAGTTGGCAAAGTAATGTTTCTGCTTTTGAATATGCTATCTAGGTTGGTCATAACTTTCCTTCCAGGGAGTAAGCGTCTTTTAATTTCATGGCTGCAGTCATCATCTGCAGTGATTTTGGAGCCCCCCAAAATAAAGTCTGATACTGTTTCCACTGTTTCCCCATCTATTTCCCATGAAGTGATGGGACCGGATGCCATGATCTTCATTTTCTGAATCTTGAGCTTTAAGCCAACTTTTTCACTCTCTGCTTTCACTTTCATCAAGAGGCTCTTTAGTTCCTCTTCACTTTCTGCCACAAGGGTGGTGTCATCTGCATATCTGAGGTTATTGATATTTTCTTCCAGCAATCTTGATTCCAGCTTGTGTTTCTTCCAGTCCAGTGTTTCTCATAATGTACTCTGCATAGAAGTTAAATAAGCAGGGTGACAATATACAGCCTTGACGTACTCCTTTTCCTATTTGGAACCAGTCTTTTGTTCCATGTCCAATTCTAACTGTTGCTTCTTGACCTGCATACAGATTTCTCAAGAGGCAGGTAAGGTGGTCTGGGATTCCCATCTCTTTCAGAAGTTTCTACAATTTACTGTGATCCACACAGTCAAAGGCTTTGGCATAGTCAATAAAGCAGAAATAGATGTTTTTCTGGAACTCTCTTGCTTTTTCGATGATCCAGCGGATGTTGGCAATTTGATCTCTGGTTCCTCTGCCTTTTCTAAAACCAGCTTGAACATCAGGAAGTTCACGGTTCACGTATTTCTGAAGCATGGCTTGGAAAATTTTGAGCATTAGTTTACTAGCATGTGAGATGAGTGCAATTGTGCGGTAGTTTGATCATACTGGAGATCAGTGGACAAATAACTCTAGAAAGAATGAAGGGATGGAGCCAGAGCAAAAACAATACCCAGCTGTGGATGTGACTCGTGATAGAAGCAGGATCTGATGCTGTGAAGAGCAACATTGCATAGGGACCTGGAATGTCAGGTCCGTGAATCAAGGCAAATTGGAAGTGGTCAGACAAGAGATGGCATGAGTGAACGTCAACATTCTAGGAATCAGCGAACTAAAATGGACTGGAATGGGTGAATTTAACTCAGATGACCATTATATCTACTACAGTGTGCACGAATCCCTCAGAAGAAATGGAATAGCCATCATGGTCAACAAAAGAGTCCGAAATGCAGTACTTGGATGCAATCTCAAAAATGACAGAATGATCTCTGCTCGTTTCCAGGGCGAACCATTCAATATCACAGTATTCCAAGTCTATGCCCCAACCAGGAACGCTGAAGAAGCTGAAGTTGAACGGTTCTATGAAGACCTACAAGACCTTTTAGAACTGACACCCAAAAAAGATGTCCTTTTCATTATAGGGGACTGGAATGCAAAAGTAGGAAGTCAAGAAACACCTGGAGTAACAGGCAAATTTGGCCTTGGAATGCGGAATGAAGCAGGGCAAAGACTAATAGAGTTTTGCCAAGAAAATGCACTGGTCATAGCAAACACCTTTTTCCAACAACACAAGACAAGACTCTACACATGGACATCACCAGATGGTCAACACCAAAATCAGATTGATTAAATTCTTTGCAGCCAAAGATGGCGAAGCTCTATACAGTCAACAAAAACAAGACCAGGAGCTGACTGTGGCTCAGATCATGAACTCCTTATTACCAAACTTAGCTTTAGAAGTGCTCAAAAAATAAAAGAACAGCATCAGTCAGGGGGATACAGGAGCCAACTTGAACGAGCTCCCAATGGCCATAATGGGAAACAATTTAATATGTAACATAGTGTGAAGTCATAATCCAAAGTATAAAATAAATACATTTGAAATAAGTCTGCACTGACATGTGAAAGTGAAGGTGATTGTTGCTCAGTTGTATCTGACTTTTTGTGACCCCATGGCCTGTAGCCCACCAGCCTCCTCTGTTCATGGGATTTTCCAGTCAAGTATACTGGAGTGGGTTGCCATGCTCTCCTCCAGGGGATCTTCCCAACTCGGAATCAAACCTGTGTCTCCTGCATTGTAGGCAGATTCTTTACCGTCTGATCCACCAGGGAAGCCCCTATATTTCAAATACATTTGAAATCAGTCCACAATGACCTACATCAATGATTGAATACATAAATAAATAGGAGCAAACAAACAGAAAATGAAATACCTTAAAGAATTTGAAATGATATCTGTAGATAATAACCCCCTTCCAGGAAACTGGGATTAATGCCCGATTTACCCTTGTTACCCTTGGACTTCACTCTATGTATATATTTATTTTTATGCTGTGGTGTACAGCCTGTGGGATCTTAGTTCCACAACCAGGGATGGAACCTGTCCCCGCTGCAGTGGGAGTAGAGAGTCTTAATCACTGGATCACCCGGGAAGTCCCTGGGCTCTACTTTTAAAACACCTTTACAAAGAGTAGAGTATGGAAAGGGGACAAAGTCTGGGTTGGGAATTTAACTTTACAGTGGAGAAACTTAGCAATCAATCAATCAAAGATCAAAGTTAACATCAGCAATGACATCTTAGTAGCAGGTACCATTTGATAAGATGTGATAAAAAATATATGCTGGTGATAGTATGTACCCTATGAGAAGATACATGGAAATGAGTATTTACCCCCATGGTCTCTGTCACCAAAACCCATAACCCCAGGCTAACCATAAGAAAAGACATGTGTCAATCTCAAATTGAGTGACACTCTACAAAAATACCTAGCCAATATTTGAAAGTATAAAGGTTATGAAGCACAAAGAATGTCTGAGAAACAATCACGGAACAGAGGAGGCTATCAGATAAAAATTAAATGTAATGTTTTATCTTAGATGGATCCTAAAGTAGAAAAGCATGTTAGTGGGGAGAAACAGAACTAGTGAAGTTTAAATAAGGTGTGGAGTTTAGTTAGAAGTTATGAATGGCTGTCAATTCCTTAATTGTTTTGATGCAGTTTAGTAATATATTAACAATAGAGAGATTGGGGTGAGAATATGTGGCAATTTCTTATCTTTGCAACCCTTTTGCAAGTATAAAACTATTATAAAACAAATAGTTTATAAAAAGATAGAACCACATTTCCATACCTACATTTTCAAGCTCAGGGCCATGATAAATCATATACTGACTCAAGAAAAAAGCAACTTACACCTAGTCATTACCAATAGACATTGATTCCTAGGACCCCCTAGAATATCATGAAAAGCACTGATTCAGCCATGCTATTTTATTTTATTTTAATTGGAAGTTAATTACTTTATAATATTGTGGCAGTTTTTGCTATACATTCACATGAATCAGCCATGGGTGTACATGCGTTCCCCATCCTGACCTTCCCTCCCATCTTCCTCCCAATCCCATCCCTCAAGGTCATCTCAGTACACTAGCACTGAGCATCGTGCCTCATGCATCAAACCTGGACTGGTGATCTATTTCATATATGATAATATTCATGTGTCAGTGCTATTCTCTCAAATCATCCCACCCTTGCCTTCTCCCACAGAGTCCAACAGTCTGTTATTTACATTTGTGTCTCTTTTGCTGTCTCGCATACAAGGTCATCATTACCATCTTTCTAAATTCCATATATATATATATGTTAATATACTGTATTGGTGTTTTTCTTTCTGACTTACTTTGCTCTGTATAATAGGCTCCAGCTTCATCCACCTCATTAGAACTGCTTCAAATGCATTCTTTTTAATAGCTGAGTAATATTGCATTGTGTATATGTACCACAGCTTTCTTACCTGTTTGTCTGCTGATGGACATCTAGGTTGCTTCCATGTCCTGGCTATTGTAAACAGTACTGCTATGAACATTGGGGTACACGTGTCTCTTTCAATTCTGGTTTCCTCAGTGTGTATGCCCAGCAGTGGGATTGCTGGGTCATATGGCAGTTCTATTTCCAGTTTTTTAAGGAATCTCCACATTGTTCTCTATAGTGGCTGTACTAGTTTGCATTCCCACCAACAGTGTAAGAGGGTTCCTTTTTCTCTGTACCCTCTCCAGCATTTATTATTTGTAGACTTTTTGATAGTAGCCATTCTGACCAGTGTGAGATGGTACCTCATTGTGGTTTTGATTTGCATTTCTCTGATAATGAGTGATGTTGAGCATATTTTCATGTGTTTGTTAGCCATCTGTATGTCTTCTTTGGAGAAATGTCTGTCTAGTTCTTTGGCCTATTTTTGGATTGAGTCGCATATTTTTCTGGAATTGAGCTGCAGGAGTTGCTTGTATATTTTTGAGATTAATTCTTTGTCCTTTGCTTCATTTGCTATTATTTTCCCCCATTCTGAAGGCTGTCTTTTCACCTTGCTTATAGTTTCCTTTGTTGTGCAAAAGCTTTTAATTAGGTCCACTTGTTTATTTTTACTTTTATTTCCATTACTCTGGGAGGTGGATCATAGAGAATCCTGCTATGATTTATGTCAGAGAGTGTTTTGCCTATGTTTTCCTCTAGGAGTTTTATTGTTTCTGGTCTTACATTTAAATCTTTAATCCATTTTGAGTTTATTTTTGTGTATGCTGTTAGGAAATGTTCTAGTTTCATCCTTTTACAAGTGGTTGACCAGTTTTCCCAGCACCACTTGTTAAAGAGATTGTCTTTTCTCCATTGTATATTCTTGCCTCTTTTGTCGAAGATAAGGTGTCCATAGGTGCGTGGATTTATCTCTGGGCTTTCTATTTTGTTCCATTGATTTATGTTTCTTTCTTTGTGCCAGTACCATACTGTCTTGATGACTGTTGCTTGATGTTGTATAGCCTGAACTCAGGCAGTTTGATTCCTCCAGTTCCATTCTTCTTCCTCCAGATTGCTTTGGCTATTTGAGGTTTTTTGTAATTCCATAAAATTGTGAAATTATTTGTTCTAATTCTCTGAAAAATACCATTGGTAGCTTGATAGGGATTGCATTAAATCTATAGATTGCTTTGGGTAGCATACTCATTTTCACTATTAATTCTTCTGACTCATGAACATGCTATCTTTCTCCATCTATTTGTGTTGTCTTTTATTTCTTTCAGCAATGTTTTATAGTTTTCTATATATAGGTCTTTTGTTTATTTAGGTAGATTTATTCCTAAGTATTTTATTCTTTTCATTGCAATGTGAATGGAATTGTTTCCTTAATTCCTCTTTCTGTTTTCTCATTGTTAGTATATAAGAATGCAAGGGATTTCTGTGTTAATTTTACATCCTGCAACTTTACTGTATTCATTGATTAGCTCTAGTAATTTTCTGGTGGAGTCTTTAGGGTTTTCTGTGTAGAGGATCATGTCATCTGCAGTGAGATTTTTACTTCTTCTTTTCCAGTCTGGTTTCCTTTTGTTTCTTTTTCTGCTCTGATTGCTGTGGCCAAAACTTTCAAAACTATGTTAAATCGTAGTGATGAGAGTGGGCACCTTTGTCTTATTCCTGACTTTAAGGGAAATGCTTTCAGTCTTTCACCATTGAGGATAATGTTTGCTGTAGGTTTATCATATATAGCTTTTATTATGTTGAGGTATGTTCCTTCTATGCCTGCTTTCTGGAGAGTTTTTTTTTTTTTATCATAAATGGATGTTGAATTTTGTCAAAGGCTTTCTCTGCATCATCTATTAAGATAATCATATGGTCTTTATCTTTCAATTTGCTACTGTGGTGTATTACGTTGATTGATATGCAGATATTGAAGAATCTTTGCATCCCTGGGATAAAGCCCACTTGGTCATGATGTATGATCTTTTTAATATGTTGTTGGATTTTGTTTGCTAGAATTTTGTTGAGGATTTTTGCATCTATGTTCATCAGTGATATTGGCCTGTAGTTTTCTTTTTTTGTGGCATCTTTGTCTGGTTTTGATATTGGTGTGATGGTGGCCTCATAGAATGAGTTTGGAAGTTTACCTTCCTCTGCAATTTTCTGGAAGAGTTTGAGTAGGATAGGTATTAGCTTTTCTCTAAAGTTTTGGTAGAATTCACCTGTGAAGCCATCTGGTCCTGGGCTTTTGTTTGTTGGAAGATTTCTGATTACAGTTTCAATTTCTGTGCTTGTGATGGGCCTGTTAAGATTTTCTATTTCTTCTTGGTTCAGTTTTGGAAAGTTATACTTTTCTAAGAATTTGTCCATCTCTTCCAAGTTGTCCATTTTATTGAGATATAGTTGCTGATAGTAGTCTCTTATGATCCTTTGTATTTCTGTGTTGTCTGTTGTGATTTCTCCATTTTCATCTCTAATTTTGTTGATTTGATTCTTCTCCCATTTTTTCTTGATGAGTCTAGCTAATGGTTTGTCTATTTTATTTATCTTCTCAAAGAACCAGCTTTTCGTTTTGTTGATTTTTGCTATGGTCTCTTTTCTTTCCTTTGCATTTATTTCTGCCCTAATTTTTGTGATTTCTTTCCTTCTACTAACCCTGGGGTTCCTTGTTTCTTCCTTTTCTAGTTGCTTTAGGTGTAGAGTTAGGTTATTTATTTGATTTCTCTCCTGTTTCTTGAGGTCGGCTTGTATTGCTATGAACCTTCCCCTTAGTGCTGCTTTTACTGACTCTCATAGGTTTTGCATTGTTGTGTTTTCATTTTCATTCATTTCTATACATATTTTGATTTCTTTTTGGATTTCTTTTGTGATTTGTTGGTTATTCAGAAGTGTGTTGTTTAGCTTCCATATGTTTGTATTTGTAATAGTTTTTTTTCTTGTAGCTGACATCTAATCTTACCACATGTGATCAGAAAAGATGCTTGAGATGATATCAGGTTTTTTTTTTAATTTACCAAGGATAGATTTATGGCCCAGGATGTGATCTATCCTGGGGAAGGTTCAGTGTGCACTTGAGAAAGAGGTGAAATTTGTTGTTTTAGGGTGAAATATCCTATAGATATCAATTATGTCTAACTGGTCCATTGTATCATTTAAAGTTTGTGTTTCCTTGCTAATTTTCTGTTTAGCTGATCTATCCATAGGTGTGAGTGGGGTATTAATGTCTCCTGCTATTATTGTGTTACTGTTAATTTCCCCTTTCATATTTGTTTGCATTTGCCTTACATATTGTAGTGCTCCTATGTTGGGTGCATATATGTTTATAATTTTGATATCTTCTTCTTGGATTGATCCTTTGATCATTATGTAGTGTCCTTCTTTGTCTTTTGTCATGGTCTTTATTTCAAAGTCTATTTTATCTGATATGAGTATTGCTGCTCCTGCTTTCTTTTGGTCTCCATTTGTGTGAAATATCTTTTTCCAGCCCTTCACTTTCAGTCTGTATGTGTCCCTAGGTTTGAGGTGTGTCTCTTGTAGACAACATATATAGGGGTCTTGTTTTTGTATCCATTCAGCCAGTCTTCGTCTTTTGGTTGAGTCATTCAACCCATTTACATTTTAGGTAATTATTGATAAATATGATCCCATTGCTATTTACTTTGTTGTTTTGGGTTTGAGTTTATACACCCTTATTGTGTTTCCTGTCTAGAGACAATTTTAGCATTTGTTGAAGAGCTGGTTTGGTGGTGCTAAATTCTCTGAGCTTTTGGTTGTCTGTAAAGCTTTTGATTTCTTTTTCATATTAGAATGAGATCCTTGCTGGGTACAGTAATCTGTGTTGTAGGGTTTTCTCTTTCATTACTTTAAGTATGTCCTGCCATTCCCTTCTGGCTTGAAGAATTTCTATTGAAAGATCAGCGGTTATTCTTATGGGGATCCCCTTATGTGTTACTTGTTGTTTTTCTCTTGTGCTTTTAATATTTGTTCTTTGTGTTTGATCTTGTTAAGTTGGTTAATATGTGTCTTGGGGTGTTTTGCCTTGGGTTTATCCTGTCTGGGACTCTCTGGGTTTCTTGGACTTGGGTGGCTATTTCCTTCCCCATTTTAGAGAACTTTTCAACCATTATCTCCTCAAGTATTTTCTCATGGCCATTCTTTTTGTCTTCTTCTGGGACTCCTATGATTTGAATGTTGGGGCATTTACAATTGTCCCAGAGGTCTCTGAGGTTGTCCTTCAGGCTATTTTAAATCAGCTGTTATTCTATAGTAACCAGGCTTCCCAGGTGGCTCAGTGGTAAAGAACCTGAAAGCCAATGCAGGAGAAATGGGTTTGATCCCTGGGTCAAGAAGATCCCCTGGAAGAAGGCATGGCAACCCACACTCCAGTATTCCTGCCTAGAGAATCCCATGGACAGAGGAACCTGGAAGGATACAGTCCACATTGTCGCTAAGAGTCAGATACCAGTGAGGTGACTTCGTGTGTGCTGGTGCTAAAGTAACCATGTTTCCATTTTTAATCCCTCAATCCATCACTCACTGTTACCTTTCCAATATGCCTGCTCAGAACAAACTAAACTCCTTTATTGTTGTTTAAAAGGAACAACATAGAGTCCTTATCACAGGCAGAGCTGCTCTAAACCTGTTCCAACCTGTCTTTCTGAGTTCATCTTCATCCCTCTCCCATTGTCACTCCATGTCCAGCTGAACAATTAGTTTTCAGTTCTCTAAATCTGTTGTGACATAATGCCCTGGTATTTTATTGAACATGC
This sequence comes from Redunca redunca, assembly GCA_006410935.1. Lineage (NCBI taxonomy): Eukaryota > Metazoa > Chordata > Mammalia > Artiodactyla > Bovidae > Redunca > Redunca redunca. The sequence goes on from SJYQ01044658.1 coordinate 56,014, forward strand.
ATGTATCTCTGCCTAGAAAGTTATTTCTGTTTACCTTTGATTATTATCTCCTTCAAGATTCAATTCCTTTCTACATAGCTTTCCCCAGGTTGCTTTTGTTTTCGTCCTATGTGCTTATGCTTAGTGGTTCAGTTGTGTCTGACTCTTTGCGATCCCATGGACTTTAGCTCACCAGGCTCCTCTACCCATGGGATTCTCCAGGCAAGAATGCTGGAGTGGGTTAGCCATGCTCACCTCCAGGGGATCTTCCCAACCCAGGGATCGAACCCAGTTCTCCTGCATTGCAGGCAGATGCTTTACCATCTCTTTACTACAAGAGTGGGTAGCCTATCCCTTCTCCAAGGAAGCTTTCTGGCCTGGGAATCTAACCAAGATATCCTGCATTGTGGGAAGATTCTTTACCAACTGAGCTATCAGCCTTGTATATCTCTATTGTAAATACTTATCATTTGCATTGTTGACTTTCACGCCAGCACATATACTTTAAAGGAAATGAATCTACTTCTATTTTTTCACTTCTATTATACTAGCATATATAAAGTGCCCAATGCAGTCAGTGCTTAATAAATGCATATAACATGAATGAAGGAAATGAAAGTTTTAAGTTGTCGAAATGAAAAGGCCATTGTGTTAAATAATTTAAGGCTGTCATTCATTTAAATGTTTGTGTTCTAATAGATAGATTCTCAAAAACTTAGTACAGG
>SJYQ01044658.1:70058-185358 GCA_006410935.1 Redunca redunca
GAATTTTGAGCATTACTTTACTAGCATGTGAGATGAGTGCGATTGTGTGGTAGTTTGAGCATTCTTTGGCATTGCCTTTCTTTGGGATTGGAATGAAAACTGACTTTTTCCAGTCCTGTGGTCACTGCTGAGTTTTCCAAATTTGCTGGCATATTGAGTGCAGCACTTTCACAGCATCATCTTTCAGGATTTGAAATAGCTCAACTGGAATTCCATCACCTCCACTAGCTTTGTTTGTAGTGATGCTTTCTAAGGCCCACTTGACTTCACATTCCAGGATGTCTGGCTCTAGATGAGTGATCACACCATCGTGATTATCTGGGTCATGAGATCTTTTTTGTACAGTTCTTCTGTGTGTAGAAAGTGGTTTAGTTCAAGAAATAACTGGGTCCAGATTACATAGAACCTGTAGAACACTGGAAGGGCTTGGGTGTTTACTTTTTGAGATATAAACCATTACAGGTTTTTAAGCAAAATGACATGGTCAGATTTATGCTTTAAAAACTCCACTCCAGGTACTGTGTTAAAAGCAGTCTAAAGAAGTGAAGAGTAAAAGCAAGAAGATCAGTTAGGAGGCTCTCTTAAAAATCTATTTGAGAATTAGTGGTGTGTTACATTAGGAAATTGATAAATGATTGGATTTGGAATATTTTTAACTTTTTATTTTGAATAAATTTTAGATTTATAGAGGAGTTGCATAGATAATGGATAGAGTTCCTTAATGTCTCAGCATTATTGACATTTTGGACTAAATAAACCTTTGTTGCGGGGGTTGTCCTGTGCTAAATATATAGGATGTTAGACAGCATCCCTGGCCTCTGTCCATAGGTGGCAGTACCATCCCCCTGTTGTAACAATCAAAAATGTCTTTGGACATTACCAAATGCCCCCTATGGGGCAAAATTGCTCCTATTAAGAATCATTGCCATATACCCTTCACCCTTTTCCTCCTAATATTAACATCTTACATAACCACAGTACATTTGTCAAGCTAAGAAGTTAATATTGGTACAATGCTTCTGCCAAGCTGCAGACTTTGTGTTTCACCAGTTTTTCCACTAATATCCTTTTTCCACTGCATTATCCAAACCAGGATACTACGTTGGTTTTAGTTGTTGAGTCTCCTTTGTCTCTTCTAATGCCTGAGTTTCTTGGTTTTTCCTTACCTTTTATGACCTTGATACTTTTAAAGAGTACTGGTCAAGTATTTTTATAGGATGTTCCTCAGTTTAGATTTTCTGATATCTTCTCATGATTAGTTACAGAGTTTTGAGGAAGAACACCACAGAGTAAAGTTCCCTTGTTGTTACTCCTTCTTATCAACATGTCATCACTGGGCGATCACTTAGGTAAAGTAGTTTCTGCCAGATTTTTGCATTAGAAAGTCATTATTTTCCCCCCTCCATACGCTGGTCGTTAGAAGCAAATCATTAAATTCAGCGCACACTCAAGGGGAGGGGAATTAAGCTCTCCTGCCTGGAGGGAGATGTATCAAAGAATTTATGGACATATATTAAAAGCACCACAGTAATTGGTAAATATTTTGAGGGAGATACTTTGAGCCTTTGCCAGTATCCTGTTTCTGCTACTTTTAGCATTCATCAGTAATCCTTGCCTGTAGTAATTATTGCTGTGATGTTCTAAATGTACTGTTTATTTTCCCTCATTCTTACTGCATTTACTAATTGGAATTCTGTAAGGAAGGTTTGTTCCTTCTCTATCTTTCTATCTAATCATATCAGTTGTAATTCATGGATACTTTATTCTTAGGGTTATCATTCAGTTGGTATCATTATTTCTTTTATTGCCCAAATTATTTCAACTCTGCCCATTGGGAGCTCTTTTAGTTGACTTCTGTGTCCTTTTGATATGCTCCTGTCCATTGTATGTGTACATGTTACACTTCTTTATTCTCTGGCACTACTAGATGTTTCAGGATGTCTTGTATTTTCCTGCCTCAGCCCTAGACTCATTTCTTTTCACAAAACTCTGATTCCTTTTATTGGAGAATGGTATTTTGAGGTTAAGATCTGGATGCTAGGTGTGCTTCTTGTTAATGGGATATCACTTCTGCTAGATGCTCTCTGTGGACAGAGCTAGGAAATATATGTATGCTTACTAATCTGTGTATCCATACATATCTCTCTTTATTTCTGTATGTAAAATGTATCTCTGACTCTAACTAGGTATGTTTTGATCCAACAGGGTTTGCTGATGAATGTGGAATGTGAAAAGAGAGACATCAAGGATGACTCTAAAGTTTTTGGCTTAAGCAACAGGAAGGGTGGAGCTGTCATTTTCAGAGACAGGAAGACTGAGCAGAGCAGGTTTCTGGGTAGAATTCAAGAGTTCTGTTCCAGACTGGCTACATTTTTGAGTTGTCTAATAGACATGTTAATTGAAATGTCAAGTCAGCAGCTGAACAAATGAATCTGTAGTTCAAAGGAGGGTGATGATCTAGGTTGTATACATTTAGAAATTATCAGTATAGGTGAGATCACCTGAGTTGAGTATAGTTAGAAAAGAGATTCAAGGACTGACCACAGGGCATCCCAGTCAGAGATGAGGAGGAACAGTTCTGCAAAATGGTAAGGATTGGGGTGGGACTCTGGGATGGATTTCATATCTGTTATTAATAAACATTTTTTTCAGTACCTATTGTTTGCAAGGCACTGAGCTGTTTCAGGAGTTAGCATTGATCCATAAATTTATAATCTAGGATGAGACAAATTACAGACTGAAAAAGAAAGTATCAGTGGAAGGCAAATACCAGATAATGGTTCAAATACATACTAAAAAAGCTTGTTAGAGGACATAGGCATCAGAAAAAATGAACTCAAGCATGTGCCAGCTACATATAAACATTGATATAAATATGTATCAGATAAGAAACTTGTCAAGGTTTCATGCACACACTAGCAATTATCAAAAAGGAGAATCTCTTCTGCATGTTGATCTTGGTTTCTTAAGTTGCTTCTGCTTTTGGTCCCCTGCCATTATAAGGCCTCAGGTTAGTAATTGTGCCTTTAGTCATTGCTATCAATTAAGCCAGTGAACTGGTTAGAAGAGTTTCTGTTACACTTGACTTTTTAACTTTTATCTCTCTACCACCTTTTCAGAATCAATGGGATTAGACTTCAGACTGTTTAAAAACTTTGTTTCAGTGTAAAATCGAGCAGAAGTGGCCTTCATCTTCTGTGAACATGTGACAGTTTTGACTGCTGCTTTCATGGATAGTCTTCAGTTCAGTTCAGTTCAACTGCTCAGTCGTGTCCAACTCTTTGCGACCTCATGGACTGCAGCACGCCAAGCCTCCCTGTCCATCACAAACTCACAGAGGTTACTCAAACTCTTGTCCATTGAGTCAGTGATGCCATCCAACCATCTCGTCCTGCGTCGTTCCCTTCTCCTCCCTCCTTTAATGTTTCCCAGCATCAGGATCTTTTCCAATGAGCTGGTTCTTCATATCAGGTGGCCAAAGTATTGGAGTTTCAGCTTCAGCATCAGTCCTTCCAATGAATATTCAGGACTGATTTCCTTTAGGATGGACTGGTTGGATCTCCATGCTGGCCAAGGGACTCTCAAGAGTCTTCTCCAATACCACACTTCAAAAGCATCAATTCTTTGGCGCTCAGCTTTCTTTATAGTCCAACTCTCAACATCCATACATGAGTACTGGAAAAACCATAGACTTGACTAGATGGACTATTGTTGGCAAAGTAATGTCTCTGCTTTTTAATATGCTGTCTAGGTTGGTCATAACTTTTCTTCCAAGAAGCAAGCATCTTTTAATTTCATGGCTGCAGTCATCATCTGCAGTGATTTTGGAGCCCCTAAAAATAAAGTCTCTCACTATTTTCATTGTTTTCCCATCTCTTTGCCATGAAGTGATGGGACCAGATGCCATGATCTTAGGTTTCTGAATGGTGAGCTTTAAGCCAACTTTTTCACTCTCCTCTTTCACTTTCATCAAGAGATTCTTTAGTTCTTCTTCACTTTCTTCCAAAGAGTGGTGTCATCTGCATATCTGAGGTTATTGATATTTCTCCTGGCAATCTTGATTCCAGCTTGTGCTTCATCCAGCCCAGCATTTCTCATGATGTACTCTGCCTATAAGTTAAATAAGAAAGGTGACTCTTTTATACAATATACAGCTTTGACATACTCCTTTCCCAATTTGGAACCACTGGGACATGTCCACTGGACATGTCCAGTTGCTTTTTTACCTGCATACAGATTTCTCAGGAGGTATGTCAGGTGATCTGGCATTCCCATCTCTTGAAGAATTTTCCACAGTGTGTTGTGATTCACACAGTCAAAGGCTTTTATGTAGTCAATGAAGCAGAAGTAGATGTTTTACTGGAACTCTCTTGCTTTTTCAATGATCCAACAGATGTTGGCGATTTGATTTCTGGTTCCTCTGCCTTTTCTAAATCCTTGAACATCTGGAAGTTCACAGTTCACGTACTGTTGAAGCCTGGCTTGGAGAATTTTGAGCATTACTTTGCTAACATGTGAGATGAGTCCAATTTTGCGATAGTTTGAACATTCTTTGGCATTGCCTTTCTTTGGGATTGGAATGAAAACTGACCTTTTCCAGTCCTGCAGTCACTGCTGAGTTTTCTAAATTTGCTGGTATATTGAGTGCAGCACTTTCACAGCATCATCTTTTAAGATTAGAAATAGCTCAGCTGGAATTCCATCACCTCCACTAGCTTTGTTCATAGTGATGCTTCCTAAGGCCCACTTGACTTTGCATTCTAGGATGTCTGGCTCTAGGTGAGTGATCACACCATCGGGATTATCTGGGTTGTGAAGATTTTTTTTTATATAGATCTTCTATGTATTCTTACCATGTCTTCTTAATATCTTCTGCTTCTCTTAGGTCCATACCACTTCTGTCCTTTATTGTGCCTATCTTTGCATGAAATGTTCCCTTAGTATCTCTAGTCTTTCCCCTTCTATTGTTTTCCTCTATTTCTTTGCATTGATCACTGAGGAAGGGTTTCTTATCTCTCCCTGCTATTCTTTGGAACTCTGTATTCAAATGGGTATATCTTTCCTTTTCTCCTTTGCCTTTTGCTTCTCTTCTTTTCACAGCTATTTTGTAAGGCCTCCTCAGACAACCATTTTGCCTTTTTGCATTTCTTTTTCTTGGGGATGGTCTTGATCCCTGCCTCCTGTACAATGTCACGAACCTCTGTCCGTAATTTTTCAGGCACTCTATCTATCAAATCTAATCCCTTGAATCTATTTGTCACTTCCGCTATAATCACAAGGGATTTGATTTAGGTCATACCTGAATGGTCTAGTGGTTTCCCCTAATTTCTTCAATTTAAGTCTGAATTTGGCAATAAGGAGTTTATGATCTGAGCCATGGTCAGCTCCAGGTCTTGTTTTTGCTGACAGTATAGGGCTTCTCCATCTTTTGCTGAAAACGATATAATCAATCTGATTTCGGTATTGACCATCTGGTGATATTTGTGTGCAGAGTCTTCTCTCGTGTTGTTGGAAGAGGGTGTTTGCTATGACCAGTGCATTCTCTTGGCAGTACTCTATTAGCCTTTGCCCTGCTTTGTTCTGTACTCTAAGGCCAAATTTGCCTGTTACTTCAGGTATTTCTTAGACACTCACATTTGTCATTTTATTAAACTCATATCTCAATGTTATCATGGAACTTTAAAAGTAATGTAAATGTGTAACTTAGTAAAGCAAGGTTTAAGTAAACTATTTTAATTTTAGCTCTGTTGCACTAAAACTGGATGGGTTTCATTGCCAGCCATTAAAATTAAAAGGTGATATGGCATTAGACGGGCAGATGTACTTACTGAGTAGTAGTTTTTCAATCACTCTCTAGGACCTGTAAGAGAAATGAGGGGTATATCTACTTTATAAGCATAAAGGGCAAAAAGATCACAGGATTTCATTCTCAATTCTGCCACTGAATGGTTGGCAAAGCTGTTAACCATTTGTATGTACAGTATGTTGTATTTATCAATTGTGGAAAGCTTTATTGTATTCATATGCTGAATGAAAAGAGACTCTGCCTTGAGTGTAAAGACTATGTCTTATTAGCACAATGCCTAGTGTGAAATAGATACTCAGATGGTTGTTGAATGAAGGAATTACATAAAATACTTGACTCTTATATTAAGACATAAAGAGTTATTTAGCTTGCTCAAGTAACCTTAAGATACTAAAACTTTGTTTGTGTAATTCAGACTTAGGGCAAAGTAAAATAACTGTATGTTAACATTCTCATTTTAGCCTAAGCCAAACAAACAATGGACTTCCCTGGTGGCTCAGATAGTAAAGAATCTGCCTGTAATGCAGGAGACCAGGGTTCCATCTCTGGGTAGGGAAGATCCCCTGAAGGAGGGCAAGGCTCAGATGATGAAGAATCTGCCTGCCATGTGGGAGACTCAGGTTTAGTCCCTGGGTTGGGAAAATCCCCTGGAGAAGGAAATGACAACTCACTCCAGTATTCTTGCCTGGAGAATTCCACGGACAGAGGAGCCTGGCAGACTACAGTCCATGGGGTCACAAAGAATCATGACATGACTGATTGACTAAGACTTTCACTTTCAAACAAACAATACTACTCTTAAAAACATGATCCTTATCTTTCAAGTAATTCATAATCCTGTCCTCCATGAGTAGTCAAAAATTCTATTTAGGAATCAGGCTGCCTGAATTTGAATCTTGGCTCAACTGATTACTATACATGGGATCTGAAAAGTTGGTTTGACTGTGCTTCAGTTTCCTCATTTGTAAAATGGGAATAATACATATAACTACTTGATGGAATTGTGAGGTGAGATAACAATATGTAGCAAGCACATGTTTGATATATAGTGTTTAATTAATTTTAGCTGTTATTCTAAAAATGTTGAGAGACTAATATTTTAAAATTTTGCATTTTCTAGACAATCATGTTTGCTGAGTGATAGCTAAAGGGAAAACAACAACAAAAAAAAACCTCTGTGAACAAGAAAAGAAGACTGATGGAAAATAAACTTATAGTGATGTGTTGAAACTGTGAATGATAGGTTTTTCTACTTTTTGCTATGTCTATTTTTCCCCTCTTTGTTTGCTTAGCAGATATTTATTAACTATTTTACTATAAGACACTGGGCTTTCATGAGCATATTATTTTTTAAGAGTCAGCATTGCATTGTGGTTAAGAACTTGAATTCTGGACCCAGACTGCCTGAGATTGAATCATCTTGGGGAAATTACTCTATGCCTGAGTGTTCTCATCTGTGAAATTGGAATATTGATAGTACCTGGCTCAGAGAGTTCATGAGCTAATAATTGAACAGTGTTTAAAATAATGCATGGGGTGTAGTAAATGTGTTGTTGAATAAAATAAAGAATGGTAGAAATATAACATTTGAAAATTAATGAAAGATTTTAGCTTTATAAGTTCATCCATACTCAGTAGACTATTTGTTTTCTTATAGTTGAGAAAAGTTTTCCTCTTAATCCCCTGTGTCTGCCTCCATGGTAGAGAAGCAGGAAAACAGTTTTCTTGTAAATCCTTTATATGATAGGAGCACTTTTCATAGTTTAGAATTAGGTTCCCTCCCCCCGCCAATAATTTTCATAAGAGATTGAGTTACTTTTGTTATTACAAGACAGGAGGCCGTGATGTACCTCTTAAATATTTTGAAATAATGAGTTGAATATTTCAAATGCTGAGAAACTGCCTTCTTCCCAGGTATGAAACAATTTTTATAGATTTTATTTGGGTATGAAGTAGGAGTAATTGTGGGAGTTTGTGTGAAAGATTTAAGGCATTGGAGAAGCAATAAAATGTATTTTCCTGATGTCAGTTCTCTCTTTGACTTGAAAAATTGTTTTTGCGGCAATATCCCTTGACTGTTTTTCAGCATTTGCCTTTGAGGACTGGCTGCATTCACAATGTTAAACCTCACAACTAAATACTTAAGATGGACTGCCATTTCTTAATTCAGCTATGGTCCTGACCTGAAGTTAAAAGCGGTTGTTGGCTTCCAGATTCAATGAGGAAGTTAATAATAAGGAGAGAAGAGGATCCTGTAGTTTGACAGTCTTTTTCTTCTGTATAGAAAAAGATAAAGTTTACATTGTTTCTTATATACCCCTTTCCTTACATATGGAGCTTGTGGAATGATAGCATCAGTGAGTATGTAAATTATACTATCAGCAGTCTAGGAATATTATGTTAGTTCTAATTTAGGAAGTTGAACTTTAATTATTGACTCAGATTTTATTTCACATGTATATGTTTATTAAACATGCAATTGAAACTTGAATTCTATTGTAAATGCAACTTGTAGTTCTGTTGTCAGTTTTGCATTCCAAAAGTCTATTAAAAAAATATCATCTAGAAAAGGGTGTGTTTTATAATCTTTTGTAAAAGGCAAAAAAAAAAAAAAGCTGCATGAATGTTAATCCTCTCTTCTCTTATCTCCTATAGGACTGCATGGTTTGCGTTTTTATGAACTAGCTCTATGACTAGGAAACTCAATCCTACTGTACGGATTTCCCTCTAATTCTCTCTCTTGACTTCACATTTAAAGTAGAGTTTGGTATTATCTATTACACTATACATCTTTAAATTTTATGATAGAAAAAGTTAGCTTTTAAAAGCAGTTTCAGATATATATTATAATTTGATATCCATATATACTACAGAGTGATCACCATCACAAGTCTAGTTCCGTTCATTACAATTCAGTTGACTCCCTTCACCCCCTTCCTTTACCCACCCCTTCACCCCTTTCCCCTCTGTTCTCTATATTTTTGAATTTGTTTTATTTTGTTTGTTCATTTTTTTGTTTTCTTAGATTCCACATATGAGTGAAATCATGTAGTATTTTTCTTATTTCGTCTAACTTATTTTACTTGGTATAATACCTTTGTGGTCTATCCATGTTGTCACAAATGGCAGGATTCCATTTTTTTTCATGGTGAGTTAATAGTCCATTTTGTATGTATTTATGCTGTATTTATATGTATTTGTGCCATATATTGGCTACTGGGAACACTACAGTGGTGAAGTATACAGCAGTACATGGCTGTGTATACATATATCTTTTCAATTAGTGTTTTTATATCTGTCGGTGGGGAATAGCTGAGTCATATGGTAGTATTATTAAGTTGCCTTTTTTTTCCCCAGAAACCTCCATAATGTTTTCCACAGTGGGTCCACCAATTTACCGTCCCACTAGCATTGTACAAGGATTCCCTTTTTTCCACATCCTGTCCAACATTTGTTGTTTCTTGTCTTTTCAATGACAGCCATTTTAACAGGTGTGAAATAATATCTCACTGTGGTTTTTGATTTGCATTTTCCTCACAGTTAGTGATGTTGAACATCTTTTTGTGTGCCTATTGGCCATCTGTATGTCTTCTTTGGAAAAATGTATTCAGATCTTCCTCCCATTTTTAAATCAGGCTTTTATTGGTTTGTGTTGTTGTTCTTGTGTGAGTTCTTTATATATATTTTGGATATTAAGCTCTTTTTGGATATGTGATTTGCAAATGTCTTTCCCCATTCACTAAGTTTCCTTTTTGTTTTGATGATAGCATTTGTCCATAACACAACTAACAAAAATTGGCAGAGAACACAAGATCATTAAATTCATTATTTCATTTATTTCTAAACTGATCTTTAGTATTTCATTCCTTCCACTGATTTTGAGCTGCATGTGTTCTTTTTCTAGTTCCTTTAGGTGTGAAGTTAGATTGTTGATTTATTTTGTTGTTGATTTGTTTCTTGAGGTAGATCTGTGTTGCTGTGAACTTTTCTCTTAGAACTGCTTTAGCTGCATCCCATAGATTTTGATATGTCAGGTTTCTGTTTTCATTTATCTCTAGGTGTTTTTTGATTTCTTCTTTGATTCCTTTGTGACCCATTGGTTGTTCAGTAGTGAGTTCTTTAATCTCCATGTTTTTGTGTTCTTTTCCCCTATTTTTTTTCTTGTGATTGTGTTCTAGTTTCAGAGCACTATAATCAGAGAAGGTGCTTGACATGATTTCAGTCTTCTTGAATTTAGTGAGATTTGGTTTGTGACCTGATATGTGATTTGTCCTGGAGAGTGTTCCTATGTGCTTTTGAGAATTTGTATTCTGCTTTGAATGTAGTATTCTATGTCCATTAAGTACCTCTGGTTTAATATATCATTTAGTTTCACTGTTTTCATATTGATTTTCTGTCTAGATGGTCTATGCAGTGAGGTAAGTAGAGTGCTAAGTTCTCTAGTATAATTATATTGCCTTCAGTTTCTAAGGTCATTAATATTTGCTTTATATATATCATGGTGCTTCTGTGTTATGTGAATATATATTTATAAATGTTGTATCTTCTTGCTAAATTAACCCCCATCATTATTATGTAATGTTCTTCTTTGTCTTTTATTGAAATCTTAGTTTTAAAATCTATTTTGTTAGAAAGTATAGCTACTCCAGCTTTCTTTTCATGCCTATTAGCCAAGGAATATCTTTTTCAACCCTTCACTTTCAGTCTTTATGTGTCTTTTCTTCTGAAGTGACTCTTGTAGGCTACATATAGATGGGTCTTGTTTTTTCATCCATTCAGCCACTCTTTGTCTTTTGATTGACAAATTTTGTCCATTTACTTTTAAAGTAATTATCGATGGATATATACTTACTGCAATTTTGTTAAATGTTCTGTAGTTGTTTTTGTAGTTCTTAGTTCGTTTCTTCTCGTCTTCTTCTGTGTTTTGGTGGTTTTCTTTAGTGTTATATTATTCTTTTTTCATGTTCTTTTGTGTGTGTACTATATGTTTTTTCCTTGTGGTTGCTGTAAGTTTCACATATGACAACCTGTGTAAGTAGCAGCCAGTTTTCGCAAGGCTTTGGAATTTGTTCCAGTTTATCTTTTTACCCCTTCCCTCTGATGTTTTATACTTTGGATGATACATTTTATATCTTATTTTATACATCCCTTAATTAAGATTATAAGTTTTAGTTACTCTTGCTACTTGTCTTCCGTGCTTGCCTTATAAGTGACTGACTCACCGCTTTTATCATATGTTTGCCTTCTCCAGTGAGACGTTTGCTTTCGTGTGTTTTGTCATTATTGATTATTGCCAACTCTTTTCAGCTTAGAGAAGTCTTTTAAATGTTTCTTTTAGGGCTGGTTTAGTGATGATGATTCCTTTAGCTTTGGCTTATCTAGGAAACCCTTGATCTCTCCTTCGATTCTGAATAATAACCTTATTGGGTAGACAATTTTGGTTGGAAATTTTTCCATCTCAGCACTTTGAATATGTCATGCTACTTCCTTCTGGTTGAAGGAAGTTTTTACTGAAAAATCTGCTAAAAACCTTACGTCATTTCCCTCATATATAGCACGTTGTTTTTCTCTTGCTGCTTGTAGGATTCTCTCTCTATCCTTAACTTTTGCCATTTTAATTGTAATGTATCTTTGTGTGTGTCTCTTTGGCTTGAGCTTATTTGGAACTCTCTGGCCTTGCTGAACTTGAATGTCTATTTCTTTCCTCAGATTATGGATATTTTCAGTCACTCTTTCTTCAAATAATTTTTTTCGGCCTTTTCTTTATCTCTTCTTCTAGGAGTTTAAGATTAATAAATGTATCTCCCTCACCTATGGGCAGTGGACTTTATTGTTTTTGCACAGGTTTTTTCAGGTCTAGTCAATTTATGGATGAGCCGTTTAGACTATGTTTTCTGTTCTGTAGTTTTCCTGGGCATATTCTCTGTTGATTTTCAAAGCCAGGTCTTTGCAGGACCTAGGACTGAGCAACTTCACTTTCACTTTTCACTTTCATGCATTGGAGAAGGAAATGGCAACCCACTCCAGTGTTCTTGCCTGGAGAATCCCAGGGACGGGGGAGCCTGGTGGGCTGCCGTCTATGGGGTCACAGAGAGTCAGACACGACTGAAGCGATTTAGCAGTGGCAGCAGGAGTTGGTTTGCTTGATATGGAGCTTGAATCTCTTGCTCCTGAGTGAAATGATTTGTTCCTTGATGATCCCTCCCAAGTGTGAATCACTGAGTCTGGGTGTGGGTTTTTTCCTTGGTGAGATTATGTCTCTATCTGTCTTCACAATCTCTTGCTGTTGTTTTATCCTTTGTTGAGGAGGTTCTGTTTATCCAGTTTTTAGGTCCCTTTCTGTTGGAATTATTCCATATGTAGCTGTAGATTTGTTGTGTTCATCAGAGGAGGGGAGTTTAGGATCTTCTTACACCTCCACCTTCAACCCTGTCAATGTAGAAAAAATTGGAAAAATATAGAATAAGTGAAAAAGAGGAAATCTGTTACTCTACCATCCAGGGACAACTGGTACTAATAATTTGTTGCCTCACCCCACCTCCTTTGTTGTGCATGTATTACTTTTCAAAATACCTAACTGACATCATACTGTTTATTGTAGAGATATCATTAATGTATCAGATTAGTCAGTGCAGTATGCTGGTCATGCTGTGAGAAGCATGCAGGGCTAAGACTGGCTGAGGAGACAGTACATTCATGCTCTATAGGAGGTTCTTTTCATTTAGAGGAATTGGTGTATTTCTCTTTTTCATATTGCTAAACTAAATTTGAATAACTTTACAAGCATATTTGAAGCATCTCTGCCTTTTATAATTTTATATCCATTTTTTTCTGATAACATTTTCCCATATCAGAAAATCCTATATATATCCCCACCCTTTTGAACCTCCCTCCCATCTCCCTCCCCATCCCATCTCTCTAGGTTGATACAGAGCCCCCTTTTGAGTTTCCTGAGTCATACAGCAAATTCCCATTGGCTATCTGTTTTACATATGGTAATGTAAGTTTCCATGTTACTCTCTCCATACATCTCACCCTCTCTTCCCATCTCCCCGTGTCCATAAGTCTTCAATATAAAAAATTTTTGAGCTGTTTTAGTCTTGTTTTTCTAAGTCTTCAAATTCCAGTTTATATTTTCCACTTACGGCACATCAATTCAGACTAGCCAAGTGCTCTGTAGCCACATGTGGCTATTTTTAGCACAGTCCTAGAGCATATAATTTTCTCCATAAGATGTGATAAAATAGCACTTTCCAGGTACTCTACAAGGGAAGTACTTTCCAGGTACTCTACAAGAAAAGAAAGCAGCAAAGCAAGGTTGCACTGTGGATGTTGAGCACTCATTTTGGTGTCTTGTGACATTTTAAAACTTTGCCTCAATGAAATTACACATTCCTGTATTTATGGATCTTCATGTTACACATGCTAAGTTGCTTCAGTTGTGTCTGACTCTTTGTGACTTTGTTGACTAGCCCACTAGGCTCCTCTCTCCATGGGATTCTCTTGGCAAGAATACTGGAATGAGTTGCTGTGCCTATTTCCAGGGGATCTTCCCAACCCAGGGATCAAACCTGTGTCTCTTAAGTCTCCTGCATTGGTAGGCTGGCTGTTTACCACTAGTGCCACTTGGGAAGCCCTCGTGTTACACAATTATGTTAAATTTGTAGTCGTCCAAAGGTTTACTAACTTGAAGTTAATTCTCAGATAGTCAATAAAATCAATTCTTACTAAGGATTTTGGATAATAAAGAGTTTGCAAGAGTTTAAGACCTGAGGAGAAATAAAGTTTTATTAATCATGTACAGAAAACCTTTATGAAGTCAGGAACAAAGACATATACACATGTATGTATTACATATGCACATGTAACTTATATATCTGTGTACACACACATATATACACATTTATCATAATCCTTATCATTACTTTTAAGGAACAGTAGCAATTAAAATCATTCTCTTCTTTCTAGAGTGAATTTGTGACATGATAAGAAAGATGTGGCATGATTAGGAGGTTAGTGGTATAAATTGAATGTATAAAGCAGAATATTGAAAATGCTTTGCTTTTAATTTGTGATCATGGGAAAAAAAATTCCTTAACATCTATAAGCTTTTATTTTGTTCTGTAAAATGGAGATAAGATTTTTTTTTTTTTTTTTTGGAGATAAGATTTTAATGTGGAGGCTGCTTTTCTTTCTCAGTCTGATTTTTATTATCAAGCTGGATGAAGGAGGCCTGAAGGGATCTACCTTATGCATTTATAAGTGAATATTGAATAAATATGCTAAATATTGAATTCAAAAGTTGAATATATGTACAAGAACTTTCTAAACTGAGAGTCCTGGAGGCTACTGGACTTGGTTTGTATTATATTTCTTCTTATTTAAAGTATTTACTGGAATGTGAGAAGTATAATAATACTTGCCTTGTACAAACCATAAATAGGATTCCCTGTTGTGGTTATATTTTTCCTTACCATTAATATTTTATCTTAAACATTATCAGATTTTACCTTAAACATTAGATATATGTGTAAAATCTAGGGATTCCCTGGTGGCTCAGAGGTAAAGAATCCGCTTGCCAGTGCAGGAGACACAGGTTTGATCCCTGTTTGCAAAGATCCCACATGCTATAAAGCAACTAAGTCCAGGTGCCACAGCTACTGAGTCTGTTGTCTAGAGGCTGGGAGGTGCAGCTACTGAAGTCTGCACACCTAGAGCCCATGCTCTGCAACAGGAGAATCCACTGCAGTCAGAAGCCCATACACTGCAGCTAGAGAGTAGCTCCCTCTTGCCACAGTTAGAGAAAAGCCCGCACAGCAGTGAAGACCCAGCAAGTTCAGTTCAGTTCAGTCGCTCAGTCGTGTCCGACTCTGCGACTCCATGAATCACAGCACGCCAGGCCTCCCTGTCCATCACCAACTCCCGGAGTTCACTCAGACCCACGTCCATCGTGTCCGTGATGCCATCCAGCCATCTCATCCTGGGTCGTCCCCTTCTCCTCCTGCCCCCGATCCCTCCCAGCATCAGAGTCTTTTCCAATGAATCAACTTTTCGTGTGAGGTGGCCAAAGTACTGGAGTTTCAGCTTTAGTATCATTCCTTCCAAAGAAATCCCAGGGTTGATCTCCTTCAGAATGGACTGGTTGGATCTCCTTGCAGTCCAAGGGACTCTCAAGAGTCTTCTCCAACACCACAGTTCAAAAGCATCAATTCTTCGGCGCTCAGCCTTCTTCACAGTCCAACTCTCACATCCATACATGACCACAGGAAAGACCATAGCTTTGACTAGACGGACCTTAGTCGGCAAGGTAATGTCTCTGCTTTTGAATATACTATCTAGGTTGGGCATAACTTTTCTTCCAAGGAGTAAGCGTCTTTTAATTTCATGGCTGCAGTCACCATCTGCAGTGATTTTGGAGCCCCCAAAAATAAAGTCTGACACTGTTTCTACTGTTTCCCCATCTGTTTCCCATGAAGTGATGGGACCGGATGCCATCATCTTTGTTTTCTGAATATTGAGCTTTAAGCCAACTTTTTCGCTCTCCTCTTTCACCTTCATCAAGAGGCTTTTTAGCTCCTCTTCACTTTCTGCCATAAGGGTGGTGTCATCTGCATATCTGAGGTTATTGATATTTCTCNCTGGCTTGGAGAATTTTGAGCATTACTTTCCTAGCATGTGAGATGAGAAGACCCAGCAATCCCCCCCAAAAAAGGTCTAGCACTTAACCATCTTTACATCTGTTAATAATGTATATGCAGTTAGAAATTTTGTTGTTATTGTGAGATGGACATGACTTTTTACTGTACCCATTCTTAAAGCTCATCCTGATCGAGACACAAATGCAAGCTGTTTGGATGCCAAAATTGTTTTGGAAGCAAAGTAGCAATATATAAATAACTTTGTGTAGCAACTGAAAATTTGGCTATTCTCATTTTTAGGGTACATTTCCCCGTTTTTAGAGATATTTCTCATTTTTAGGGTGTATACATTTTTTCTGTTAGGAATGAAGTAAGCAAGCCACATGTGAGATGGCATGTGTAGCGTGACATATGCCTTGTTTCCTGGGTGTAAGTGTGGAACTTTAGGGAGAAATTGAATGTTGGCAGTGTACGAGGACACTGTGAACTAAATGATACTGTCTGAAAGTAGTTGGCACACTTTTCTATTTTTATTATATTCCCCCACTTCTACCTTCACCTCAAACCTTTGAGTATCTTTGGATATTTGGAACAGAAAGATAACCCAATCATACTTGATTTTTTCCCCCTTTTTCTTCACATGATGATAAATAAAGTTTTAGTGAGAAGAAATGTAGTAGGTATCATTAAAAGATATATGCAGTGATATCTTGGCCAAATGAAAAATGAGTGATCTGTTGATTAAATGAAATGATTTGCCTCAGTACAAGGCAGGGAAGAGACACTTGCTCCTTCTCTTCCCTTGTTTATCTTTTCCCCCTAATAGCTAGAAGTACATTTTTAAAACAATTCTGATATGCAAAATTCTCTGCTTATTTCTATTCCATTCTAAATTTTACTCTTTGGTACTGTGCTCTGGCACAAGGGAAAGAGGGTTGAAATCTTGTCCTTTTTCTTTAATTTCATTTCTTATGTATCTTGCATCTGCTCATTCTTTGCTTAGAAAATACTAATAATAATTGGTTAAAATAAGAAGTTCATTTCATGACTGTTGTAACCTAGTCCTGAATAGTTTTATTTTTTTAATTAGGCCCTTAAAAATTCCAATCTAGATCAGCAAAGGTTCCCAATAACAGTAAACTGGCATATTTAATATATACTAAATTGTAGCTCACGCATTTGACAGTATGCTCTGAATTAAGTTTTGGTTCTTTAATGCTAGTGTCTGACTGATGGAATTTCAAATGAATAATAATCTGTGAAATATGAAGAAAATATGTTCCTTGCTGATTTAGGAATGTAGTTGAGCCATTAGCTACAACTTTTGCATTGAGTTTTTAAAGAAGCAGAAATGGAAAATGATTTTAGTTTCATGAACTAGTTCTTTTCAAACCCTTAGCAGTTATTTTATGACTAGAGCAGATTGACTCTCATGGTGATATTTCCATTTCTGGTCCTTAGATATCATTTCTGAGAAGATATTGAAAGAGTAAGAAGACAATATATTCTTAGGGTTTAGTGCTACAGTTGAACCCCTGCTTGAATTGACAGCAGATTGAACTGTTTAGATGAAAAGAAATGGTATGTACATATAGCAAAACTTTTCTCTAGGGAAGAAAAACGAGATGCTCATTTTTATAAGGTGATTATTTTGGAGACAGTAGTTTGCAGTTTAAGGATATCTGTAAAGCACATTTATTATAAATGAATTACAGGTTATATATGAAAGTGGTTTTTATAGCGTCTAACCTAGTTTTGGGCTTCCCTGGTACCTCAGCTGGTGAAAAATCCACCTGCAATGCATGAGACCCCAGTTCAATTCCTGGGTCGGGAAGATCCCCTGGAGAAGGGATAGGCTACCCACTCCAGTATTCATGGACTTCCCTGGTGGCTCTGATGGTAAAGAATATGCCTGCAATGCGGGGAGACTTGTGTTCAGTCCTTGGGTTGGGAAGATCCCCTGGAGGAGGGCATGGCAACCCACTCCAGTGTTCTTGCCTGGAGAATCCCCATGGACAAAGGAGCCTGGCAGGCTACAGTCCATTGGGGCACAAAGAGTCGGACATTAGACTGAGTGACTAAGCACAACCTAGTTCCAGTACCTTAGAATAGTTTTAAATACATCAAATATTTTGAAAATAGTATAGGATTTCTTACTCTGATCTACTCCTTTTAGAGTTTAATTTTTCCAAGTTCTTGCCACTTATTATATAATGTAAGTATTTTGTTGGGTCTAAATGTTATTTCACATTTCTCCAAGGAAGACATGCAGATGGCCAAAAAGCACATGAAAAGATGTTCAACATTGCTAATTTGTAAAGAAATACAAATCAAACCTACAGTGAAGCATCACTTCACACCAGTCAGAATGGTCATCTTTAAAAAGTATACAAACAATAAATGCTGGAAAGGGTGTGTGTAGAAAAGGGAAGCTTCCTACTCTATTGGTGGCAATGTAAATTGGTACAGCCACTACGGAGAACAGTATGGAGGTTCCTTAAAAAACTAAAAACAGAGCTACCATATGATCCTACAATCCCACTCCTGGGTAATATATCTGTAGAAAACCATACTTTGAAAAGATACATGCACCCAGTGTTCATTGTAATGCTCTTTACAATAGCCAAGACATGGAAACAACCTAAATGTCTATCAACAGATGAATAGATAAAGATGGAGTATATATATACTCACTCCAGTGTTCTTGCCTGGAGAATCCCAGGGATGGGGGAGCCTGGTGGGCTGCCGTCTATGGGGTCACACAGAGTCGGACACGACTGAAGTGACTTAGCAGCAGCAGCAGTATATATATACAATCCGAATATTACTCAGTCATAAAGAAGAATGAAATAATGCTATTTGCAGCAACATGGATAGACCTAGAGATTATCATACTAACTGAAGTAACTCAAGATATCATATAATATCACTTATATGTGAATTCTAAAGGTGATACAAGTGAACTTATTTACAAAACACAGACACAGAAAACAACCTTATAGTTGCCAAAGAGGGAAAGTGAGGGGAGAGAGAAATTAGGAGGGTAGGGTTAACATACGTACTACTGTGTACAAAATAATCAACAGGAACCTACTATATAGCACAGGGAACTCTACTCAATATTCTGTAATAACCTATATGGGAAAAGAAGAAAATATATGTATGTGTACAACTAAATTGCTTTACTGAACACCTGAAACTAATATAACATTGTAAAATCAACTATATTCCAACATAAAAATCATATTAAAAATGGTATGTTATTTATTCCGACTATTCAAACAAGATTGCTTCTTTCTGTAGGAATGTTAAGGACAAAATACCTAATATTGGATGTTTATCTGGTTTTAGAGACAGTTTAGAAATTTAAAAAAATTAAACAATAGATGAATATCTCAGAAGAAATTAAGTGATACTGCAATATATATAGAAAAATGAGCCAAATTCTCCTGCATATCTCTCCCTTTCTTTATTTGCCACTGAGGGTAACCACTGCAGTGTTTGATATCCAGATCTTTTATTCTCTGTGCGTGTGCAGTCTTATTTTGTCTCTCTCTATTTTTTTTTTTTTAATTTTTTGAAATTTTTAACTTTAGTCTACTTTACATTACTGTATTGCTTTTGCCAAACATTGACATGAATTCACCACGAGTGTACAAGCGTTCCCAAACATGAATCCCCTCCCACCCCCCACCCCATACCATCCCTCTGGGTCCTCCTCCTGCACCAGTCCCAAGCATCCTGCATCCTGCATCGGACATCGACTGGCGATTCGTTTCTTACTTGACAGTATACATGTTTCAATGCCATTCTCCCATCTCATCCCACCCTCTCCTTCTCTCTCTNCACCCTCTCCAGCATTTATTGCTTGCAGACTTCTGGATCGCAGCCATTCTGACTGGTGTGAAGTGGTACCTCATTGTGGTCTTGATTTGCATTTCTCTGATAATGAGTGGTGTTGAGCATCTTTTCATGTGTTTGTTAGCCATCCGTCTCTATATTTTTAACATATCTCATACATTGTTCTGTGTTCTGTCCTCTATGTCAATAAGGAATATTTTTTTCATGTCAGTACATATAGTTTTGAGTTATTCTTTAACTGCTACACAGTATTCCTTAGCACTGAGTAGTAGTTTATTACATTTTTAAAAAAATTAAAAATAATGCTCTTGGAATAGACCCATTATGCACAAGCTTAGAGCTTTTAATCTGCAAATGGTGAAAACCATTATATCTCTCTATTTTTGTTTTCTATGTATGCGGAACACATTAAGTTTTTTAAAAAAATCAGAATTGTGAGAGGAAGCAAAAATTGATTAATCCATGGTTGGATTATTTCAACTTCTTTTAAAAAATGCCTGGATTGTGTCATACTGTTTTAGGTACATGATTTAATGTCATTGAAATTGAGTTACACTTGCATCACTGAGTTCCCACATGGAGTTGAGAAGAACAAAAAAGATTACAGTTTTTCTGCAGTGAGACAGGATGGATAAAAGCAGCTTATATCTAAGCTATACACATCTTCACTGATGAATGTGATCAGAAAGCCCATCCATGAAGGTAGGAGCCCTGTATTTTCCTGTTTAGTGTTAGATTGCCTGCACCTCCATAGCATGATAAAACACGAAGATGTATGAATGAGTGAATGAGTGCATACATGCCACATATATGAAGCATGTTAGTCTATGAACCACGAGTTGAAAATAAATGGGCAGTTTGGGCTGCAGAGATTGGCCTTAAATTGAATTGATATTAACACATCTATCATGCTGAGCACTGAAGCTCAGAAATTTGAGTTATTTTGCTCTCCTAGTATGTTTAACTTTCTTTTATAAGTATTGCTTCTGTTTTTTCATGTGGATTGGCATTATCTAACTTATTACCTAAGTTAGTTTTACTTGGGTAAACTTTGGCCAAACCATTCAAAATGAACAGTCATGATGAGTAGTTTTTGGTGTGTCTCCCACCAGTAGTTACTATTTTAATTATTTGTATATTAAGGATGATTGCTGTTTTTAGCAATCTAAAACTAAAGTTCCTAAGGTTTTTAGTGTCTGCTTTGTAATGGGGCTGGTGCTGAATCCTGGGATACAAAATGAATGAAATTCCATCTTTATCTTTCTGTATCTCCGTGCTCAACGGTGAATACAATAAGAGAATGTCTGTTGCATGGCAAGTAACAATTGTAGAGGCATATGCTGTACCAGAATTTTGTGATTGGTATCAGTTTGGCCATTGTGAGACTGAGATAGTCTGTAGGCCTGGAGATTAAAGTGTCTAATGCTTCATCACCTTCTGTCATTCTCACTTAAGGAGAACCTGTAGGTGAAAAACCAGTTTTTAGTATGTGTGTGGTATTCTTGCTTCCTCTTTCTATTTCTTGTGTATGATCTGCTCTGTTTGAACAAAGTACTGTGAACCATATCTGGCCCCAGCTTCCACTTGCTGTTGGAAAAAGACCTCTTCTTCCATTATAATTTCTTTAATGTCATTTGTTATCCTTTTTCCTTGTATTAGTTTGAACACTGATACTAACATTGTCAAGATATGGCAGAACTTAGGATTCTTTGCTAGTGATTTCCTTTTTCTATTCTGGGAGTAGGTTCTAGAAAGAGATAAACAACTCAAGCTTCTATGCCTTTGTCCTTTCCTTTTCTCTTTTCGGGAACTTGTAGGTGGGCATTGTTGTCCTAGCCTGAGGCAGAAACAATGCTATCCAACTACATGGCTTTCATTTCAAGTTGGCATCAGCTTTGGCAGTAGTGCAGTAGTTTGGCCTGGTATTCTTAAGTTGTAGTTGAAAAGATTCCAGCATTCCTGCCAGTCAGAGTAAATAGTGCCCCCTTACATCTTTTCCTCACATCTTTTTTTCCACTGAGAATTTAGGATGGTGCCAGCACCTTTTCCTCTTGTATTTGGAGTTGACCTTTATTGGTCCATGGACTTCCCTGGTGGCTCAGACGGTAAAGCGTCTGTCTACAATGCGGGAGACCTGGGTTCGATCCCTGGGTTGGGAAGATTCCCTGGAGAAGGAAGTGGCAACCCACTCCAGTACTCTTGCCTAGAAAATCCCACGGATGGAGGAGTTTGGGCCAGGCTACTGTCCATGGGGTCGCAAAGAGTCGGGCATAACTGAGTGACTTCACTTTATAGGTCCATATAGACCCATATTTCTGTGACACTAGGAAATAAGCTACATGATTGTGAGACCTCTTGTTCACAGGTGTATTCCAGCACTTAGAATACGGCCTGGATAGTATGTGAACAACCCTTCCCAGAAGACTGAGTGCCTCTTTAACGCGTAGAGCTTTTCAGAGCAAGGCTTGTGTTCCTGTTCTTTTTGTGAAGCTTTGTTCATTCCTTATGGTCCAGCAATTGCATAATAGGGCTGGGCTGCCTCATAACCAATGTCATTTGCTGGGCTGCTAAGAAAATTCCTATTGCTCAACTTATCCAAGGATAAGGGGAGAGGTTCTAAATGAAGTTTTCTTCTGGGCCCTTGGGCTTGGAATCCAAGGTCCCTGTGACATTAAAGTAAATTCCTGGTTTAAGACTTTAGGGAGCCAGCTTTTTGGATGTATCCACAGAAGCAGAAGTTATTTTTTCAATTGCGCCATTAACTTGGTTGTGCAGCGTTTCTGGAATTACCCAGTGTACCTGTCTACTTGGTCATGTCCTAGCAAAACTGAGAAGCAGTTTATTTTTGTGTTTAAGAACTAAGGATCTGGAACCAGACCTCCTTATTGGAATCATGCACTGTCATTTCTCTTATGTGTAATCTTTAGCAGATTACTTATTTTGTGTCTCAGTTACCTTATCTGTAAAATGGGAATAAAATAGTACCTAATTCATAATGTCATTTGAGGATTAATATAGGCAAAGGGCTTAGAACTTAACTTGGTATATAGCACCAATGTTCAATAAACTTTAATATTTACTTATCTGATGCCGAGAAAAATTCATACCTATTTTACTCATTTTCATTCTAATGTGCTTTCCTGAAAAGGGTGAGAAGGCACAGAGGTGCAGCTGATGTTCTGAGAATCTCATTCAGGAGGTGTGTGGAGGTGTATGGGGGTGGTGTCTTGAGCAAATGATGGCACATAGCATCAGCTTCTGATGTCCTCATCCATCAGCATGTGTAAGGTGGAAAACAGAACCTTTGATCTAGAGAGCTCTAATTATCCCCACAGTAGGCCATGCTCAATTTGACAGTGTCACGATTTTTAATATTTGAAAGTTCCAGAGTTGCTACTCTGGGATGTAACCCTTTTTCTACCTCCCTCGTGCTTTTGCTTATACAGTTGAGTGAATATGATGCTCTGCTTCCCACACAGATACCCAAATAGCTCAGACTGCTGAAATATTAGGTATCTTACTGTCAGCACATAACTTATATTACTGGATGTTTGAAATTTTCACTGTTACCTGGGTCTGAATTTCAGCTCAGCTAGGCTTCAGGGTTTTTTGGTTAGTTTTGTTTGTCAAATAGAATAAAAGTATCCAACCTCATAGGATTGTTGTGAGAGTTAATGATGAATAGAAAACACTTAGCATAATGTGCATACCGGTATGGAGTAAGTCTCAAATATTAATTGCAAAATTAATATCTATCAACATCATCACTGTGGTTGTTGTTCCATGTTTCAAATCAGCAGTGAATGCACACTCGTACTAATCATTTCTGCTTGAAATTGGGAGACTAAATGAAATATAGCAGCTCTCTGCTTGACATGTACTGTAACCTTGCTTTTACAGTCAAGATTGTACTACCCTCAAGGGTGTATCGATACATACAGGGATTCTAGGACCCAGTAAACCCTGAGAGTTGGCTTTCCTGGTCCTGTGTTCCAGCTCCTTTCTGCCCAGATATCATAGCCCATATTTCCTTTACACACTCCACTTGATGGCTTCTCCATTAAAATTGCAGTAATGTGATTTGTATTTTGTCCCTGAATTGAGGCCAGAATTAAGTACATCCAGTGCTTTTGGTAGCAAATTTCTGTAATGGCCTATGAGATAATTACTTCGATAGTAACATATTTTTTATGTATAAGCACCAGTTTATTAAATGTTGTTTGCCACTTATCATCCTAGATTTGCTATATTTCTTTTTCTTTAATTTGAAAAACATCCCTGTGTGATGAGTGATATTATCTCCCATTTACAAATAAGAAAATGGTGTCTCAAAAAGGTTAAACAGTTTGTCTTAAGATTGCACAGCTGTTTAGTGAGGCAGAGTTGATTCAGTCCACAAATTATTTTTTTTCCTCCAAAGGTAGAAATTTGAATCTTAAAAATGAGGGTCAAAATTTCTCCTATAGAAGCTTATAAATGGTATGGCTAAATAAAAATAGTAGGTAAAAGAAAGTAAATGGGTGGAAAGAAAGTGTGAAGAAGGTTAAGCTGATATTGTGGATCAATTATAAAAGATAGGAAGCAGAAAACATCACTAAAGCACTTTTCGTATTGAAATACTTAGAAGGCAGTTATCTTGTCTGATGGAGAATTTGTTTTATTTTGATAGTGTCACATTTTTAACTTGGAGATTCAGAATTAAAACTTCAAAATAGATCTAGAACAGAGGGTGAAAATAATATCAGTGGAAAGGAGAATGTGGAAATAGAAATATTATGTGTATTTAACAGAAAAGTGAGGGTTTGCCTGGTGGTCTGTCTGGTGGTTAAGAATCTACCTGCCAATGCAGGGGACATGCGTTTAAGATCCCACATGCCCTGGAGCAACTAAGCCAATGCACCAGTTACTGAGCCAGCACTGTAGAGCTGTGAGCTGCAACTGCTGAGCCTGCGTGCTGCAACTACTGAAGCCTGTGTGCCTAGAGTCTGTGCTCCACAACAAGAGATGCCACCACAGTGAAAAGCCCACATTCCTCAACTAGAGAGTAGCCCCTGTTTGCCACAACTAGAGAAAGCCCACATGCAGCAACAAAGACCCAGTGCAGCTAAAAATCAGTAAATAATAAATAAATAAAATAAATCTTTTTTAAAAGAGAAAAGTGATCAATATAAGATGTGTTGAGATAAAGATATATGAGCTAAGTGGGGGTTTAATGTAGATATGGTTCAGAGAAGGCAAATTGCAAACATTCTTTGATTCAGGGAGAGAAGATTTCAGATAAACATTCTGGAGTTTGTTGCCATAGTACTAAATTATATCTTTCTAGAAATGAGGTCCCAATGTGAAGCTTCTGTCTTTTATTTGGAATTTGTTTTAAACAGGGGGCAAGGAGGTAAGCACTGATTACTGCAACTATATGAAGAGGTATTTGTAATACACTTAAAGGTTCAGAAGTGAATTTCATTAGCTGCATGTTAGCATGTCATATCTGTCACCGTGAGGCTTTAGCTTTTACTCAGAAGGCCCACATTGCTCATTTAACATTTTCATGTGTTTAAACCCCTGCAAGAGGCTCAAATTGTGCATCTTCAATTTACTTATCTCCAGTTGCATATACTTAAGATGTATGAAATATACCCACTTTGCTAACATTCACTTCCGGGGGATAAACTGACCTTATCTCCTTTTCCCATCAACAAACTATTTTCTGGCTTCTGGGTTTGTCAGAGAAGTGCTTGTCTACATAGCCACTCTGGCACCAAAATACTGAGGTCACTTTTGATTCATCAATCCTCATCTTTGAATCTTGCCCCAAGTCTCATAGTTGTTCTTTTGGAATGTGTAGTTTGTCCCCTTCTCTTAATCACTACTAGTTGGATTTTTCCTTTTTTCCCAGTAAAGTTAATTGTTTTTTGATTTTCAAGGATTCCCATAAGGCTGTCCAAGTAATTTTTGAAAGACATCTTTTTGGATAGTGTCTTTTTTTTTTTTTTGCCTTAGTTGTTTCATCTTAAGTTTTGCTGCTAGAGTATGTCACTATAGAGTTAGCCCCCTATTTGGAAGTTTCAGTTCTGTTAGAGGAGAGGAGACCACCGGCATTAATATTAGTCAGAGTGGCATAAGAGGAGTTGAAAACTTCAGCTACTAACAGTAATAAATCACTTCCCTTATGTTATTGTTCTGAATTTGAACAATGAAGTCATCTGTTTTGCATGAAACCAAAAGTAAGATATGTTTGAAGACGAGTATGCATAGCTTATCATGAGGGAGTTTCTACCTTACAAAATTATTTTCAGAGCAAGCTAAGTGTATTTACACCTTGGCAATGAATATCCAGTTAACTGAGAGGATGGTAAAGTATATGATCATTTTATTTTAAAAGTATTGATGTACGTAGGGACTGTCATACAGTGTGAAGTAAGTCAGAAAGAGAAAAAAATTAACACATATAGATATGGAATCTAGAAAAATGGCATAGATGATCTTATTTGCAAAGCAGAAATAGAGACACGGACATATAGACATCAAGTGGGGGAAGGGCCAGTGGGATGAACTAGGAGATTGGAATTGACATATATACACTATTGATACCATGTGTAAAATAGATAATTAATGAGAACCTACTGTATAGTTCAGGGAACTCTACTTAGTGCTCTGTGGTGACCTAAATGGGAAGGAAATCCAAGGAAGAGAGGACATACGTATACATATGGCCAATTCACTTTGTTGTGTAGCAGAAACTAACATGACTTTGTAAAATGACTATGACTATATTTGAATAAAAATTAATTTAAAAAACTGGAAAAAGTGTTGATGTGTGTTTGTTTTCAAGAAGAAATAATTTTTTAAAAATATACTTTATTAATTTAAGGGGTCAGTGTCTTTGTAGAATAGATTACAAGGAGTATCATCAGAACTTAATGGCAGTTTTCTCTTCGGAAATACTAAAATGAAGATAATTTTTGTTGGCGGTTTAGCTTATGTTGAGAACGTAGCAACAATTTAGAAGTACATTAGGAATGTTTACTAATTTATATGTCAGTACTCTTGCCTGGAAAATCCCATGGATGGAGGAGCCTTGTAGGGTACAGTCCATGGGGTCGATAAGAGTTGGACACGACTGAGTGACTTCACTTTCACTTTTCACTTTCATGCATTGGAGAAGGAAATGGCAACCCACTCCAGTGTTCTTGCCTGGAGAAAGAATCCCAGGGACGGGGGAGCCTGGTGGGCTGCTGTCTATGGGGTCGCACAGAGTCGGACACGACTGAAGTGATTAACAGCAGCAGCAGCAACATGTCTGCAGTTTGTTCAGTCAACAAGTTGACTGTGTCTTGTTCAGGTGGGATTCTTTAAACATTGTTGGTAAAAGACTCTTTCCCTACCACTGACTTCCAGTATCTTTATATTGTGCAACAAACTATACATGAGGTATTGCATTAATTAGGCACCAAGTTCAGTAGGAATCTGGACAAAGCGGTATAGTGGAAAAGTGGTCCAGCAGATGGTCCAACACGAAGGATGACTAGCTATAGCCGTGAGGAAAGCTACACTTCTCTCTTGGCTTTGGTTTCCACTTTGTAGTCTAAGAGTTAAACTGAGGACCCTGCTAGTGCTGAGTCTTTAATTCTTGTGGTGCCATTCAAATCCCTTTTGAGGTAATTTCTTGGAGAGGAGGTGTTTGATTTTTGCCTTTTCTGTTCTCTCAAAGCCAGCCTCAATGTTCTGGGGTTTTGGAACTTTCTTCCCCCTCTGACTGAAGTTACGTGACCTACACAGATACTGAAACTGAGCTGTGACCCTAGTATGAGCTTTGTGTTACCACCAGCATTTTAGCAGCAGAGCAGGACTGTTCCCAAGCTAAAAATCTATTATAATTCAAACATTGATATAGAAGGGTTTCAAACACTTTGTTTTACGTAGAACCATCCTTTAGAATATCTGGGATGCTCATTCTAATAATAACTGCAATATAATGAGGTAGTTAAGAGAGTGGACACTGGAGCCGTACTTCCTGGCCTGACATCTGGCTCTGGCTCTTGCTCATTTTGTGACCTTGAGCAAGTTTAATGATAGTACCTACCTAATGGGTTTTATGAGGAATATATGCCTGACTTATGGTCCTATATATGTTTAGCTGCTATTGTGTATTATTTGTTACATTCCAGAGGTTAGGCCCTCCTATGATATCTCCTTTAATCATCATCATAATCCCACGAAAGTAGCATCATCATTATCCTCATGCAGAGTTGGAGGCTCAGAGAGGTTAAGTAGCTTGCATCACATAGGAAATAGTTGCTAGAGTCATGAAACTAGTGGTCTTTCTGACTCATTCCAAAACCTAGGCTCCTTCCTTTTGATATATACTGCTCTATGCCCAGTCTTTTGAAAATTCTAAATGCTGTTTATTACTCACTGGACTTTGACTTCAGAAGGTAGTTTGGTGAGACCAGAGACCCAGATAGCATCTGAATGTCTCTTCTATCACTAGGAAAAACTGATGTGTTTTTCAGGCCTTAGGGTTTTCTGTGAATAGTTTTCATACAATGTGATTTGGGTTTTTTGGTGGTTTTTTTTGGTCCATCTCCTCTGCAGACTGAGGCAGTATCAGTACCCAGTCCCAGATAGTCTTCCTATGACAGTGGTCTTGGGGAGTGTCAGGGCTGGATTAGAATGGCAACCCACTCCAGTATTCTTGCCTGGAGAATCTCATGGACGGAGGAGCCTGATAGGCTATAGTCCATGGGGTCTCAAAGAGTCGGACACGACTGAGTGACTTCATTTTCTTTGCTGGGTCTGATCCTTAACTGAGGAGAGTGAAAATTGAAACATACAAAAATAATGGCAATGAAGGCAATAGCCTGAGCTTCACATAACTTTCTCTTTATTTACCAGGTATTTATTGAATAAGTATCTGACATTTTAATCTGGGGTTTAGTTCTTGGATTTTTCACTTGGAAACTTAAAAATGGCTTTACAGTAAGACAGTATCATTGAAAATTTAACACCGATTATTCTGTTTGCAAAACTTTAGAGTGTGTTTGTTTTAACTACATATAGCCATATTTTTTTCCCTTGAAAATCCTTTAACAGAAACAATGGCACACAAATTGGCTTCTGTCATTATTGAATTTCCTATGACAATACCATACTTAATGCTGAGTAGTAGTAATTAGGGTGGTGCTGGGTGTAGACGTTTTGTGTTTTGTCTTTTGAGTCTGAGAAGGTCTTAGATTCATCTGAGTTGCTGAGTCAGCTCTGCTTTGGTTCAGTATTTCAGAACAGTATCTTATACAAATGAGTTTCCACATTGTATAAATATTAAAGTCAGCTGCAGTTAAGACATCCTATAAGTACAGTGTTGCTTTCGTCTCATAGACAAGTAAATTGCAGAGATAATGGTGAGAGAATTTTATTCCATTTATTTTGAAAAAGTTCTGGTAGAGGCAATTTTTTTTTCTGCAAAGGGCTAGAGAGTAAATATTTTAGGTTTTGTGGGCCATATGATCTCTGTCACAATTCATGTCTCTGTTCAACTCTGTAGATCACAAGTAGCCATGGCAACACATAACTTTCAGTAAAACTTTATTTATGTAGGCCTGTTTTAATACTCCGAATGGATCTGGTGGAGGGTCCAATGAAGACACTTATTTGATGAAAACAGTTTGTTTAAGCCTTTGGCAAAGTTAGCTGCCAACTTATAAAGGAGTCACAATAGTGTTTATATAGAAATAAAAGCAGTGTTTTGAAATATCATAGCTACTAAGGACCAGTCTCACAGGAATTCTCTTTCCAAAATGGCATAATTTTGTTCTCAGTGAATGCTTATAAAAGAGTCTTGCATAATGTATTATTAATTTGGAAGCTATTACTTGTTCAGCTACATGTGCAGATTTTTAGTTTCCTTTAAAAATGATAAATGGAAAATTCAATACCATTCAAGAGAGGAGAACTACTCAATACTTAAGTAGATATTTGCCAAACACATTTTGGGTTGCGTTTCTATTTTTAACTGACATACTGACTTAAGTTTGCCAAAACCTGATTGCATTTGGAAGGAAAATGGCATTGTTGCTATTTTCTCTGCACGAGAACTTCTAAAACAGGCAGCTGGCAGCAGGGAATAGTGAAGGAGAGGGCAAAAATACAATACTTGATGAGCTTGGGGTTTTTTTAGTTGTTCTTCAGAATGTAATTTCAAGTCTAGTTAGGTTGTATTTTCTTTTACTTTGATCTTTAGAGTCCCTAATTTATTTGCTACATTCCATATCCCCCTGAGGTAAATAAAGGAAATCCCACATTATTACAATTAGAATGAGTTCACTGACATATCTTTATCATTTTGTTAGAATATAACTTTCTGATTCAAGTTGACTAATATTTTTATTTTTGATCTGTACAATGTTTAATTCTAAGTATGTTCCCTTCAGTGAGTAGTAATTCTGTTTTAGAACAAGAGTAATGGACTTAAGGTGTACCAAATGGCTTAGAAAATGTTTTATAATAGTAATTTTACAATGACTACATTTAGACCTTAATAAGTAGATAGCATATGGGCTTCCCAGGTGGCTCAGTGGTAAAGAATCTGCCTGCCAATGCAGGAGAAGCAGGAGACAGGTTCAATCCCTGAGTCAGAAAGATCGCCTGGAGGAGGAAGT
Source organism: Redunca redunca (assembly GCA_006410935.1). Classification (NCBI taxonomy): domain Eukaryota; kingdom Metazoa; phylum Chordata; class Mammalia; order Artiodactyla; family Bovidae; genus Redunca; species Redunca redunca. The sequence continues at coordinate 100,022 of SJYQ01044658.1, forward strand.
GGCAACCTACTCCTATGTTCTTTCCTAGAAAATCCCATGGACAGAGGAACCTGGCAGGCTGCAGTCCATGGATTCACGAGAGATGGACATGACTTTGTGACTGAGCATTCACACATGCAGGCGGAATAGGTTAAATAGATTGGCCAAAGTCATTCTGAAAAGAAAAGCGACACTCGAATGACTTATTTTATCTTAGATCACATTTTGTGCTTTTATTAGAACCATTGATTTGGTAAAGGCCCTCCACTTAGCATTATTATAAAAACTGTTTTGAATGCGGGGTTGCAACAGACTTGGGGTTTGTCACCAGTGTCAGCCTATAGCTGGCTGTAGTTTTGGATGGTGTTTTGTTTGACGCTTCTGTTTTACACTGCTGACTTTGGAATGTCATGCAGCCCTAGCCTGAATCCCTAGTAGGAAAGTTTTGAACAGGGTTCTGAAGAGCATAGTTATCAGATTCTGATGTATCTTTTAGCAGTTATCCTTTCTAAAAGCATCAAGGAAACATGGAATTGGATGATGAGAGTTTTAACTCGCATTTATTCCAAAGGCAGATATTTCCTACTGCAGTGTGGGTGTCACTCTCTATTTAAAATAATGATTCAAACTGGTTTCATACTTCAACTTTTTGATCATTCAGAAGCTATTGTAGGAATGCATTTTCCAAATAGATACAAAGAATATTTTAAGTGAAGTTCTTTTTAAAGCAGAATTATGAATATTCATAAAAGGTTCAATTTTTGGTCAGATTGACCCATCAAGCCTTATATGGGAAAGCTTCCATGTGTATTTAATTTCAGTTGGATTCTCTTTTAAGAATCTAATTACCACATTCTACATATGTTTAAACCTGTTGAGTTAATAGGAAATATACTGAAGATTCTTAGATAACAAACCAAAATACAAGAAGGGGAAAAAACCTTAGCTGTACATCTTAATGGAGTGGATTGAATCCTGTTCTGCAGAAAGAACACAAAACTGGGAATTAATAATTATTTTAGTACCTATTAATGTAATGTGCTAAACTAATTCATTAAGCTTGAGAATTGAAATACCTTTTAAGAAGTTTGGTAGAGATGTGCATAAAGGAGCAAGCCTAATTCAGACTTGGTGTGGGTTAGGGGAGGAATGTGTTTCCGGGTCCAGAAGGAGGGATGTCAAGAAATAATTTTTAAGAGGGAACATGAGCTCAATGTAGCCACACTGGCAGGGGAAAAGTGTTCTATGAAGAAAAATAGAATGCCCTCAGGCATGTAGGCATGAAGTAGAAAATGAAGCAGGGCAAAGGCTAACAGAGTTTTGCCAAGAGAATGCACTGGTCATAGCAAACACCCTCTTCCAACAACACAAGAGACGACTCTACACATGGACATCACCAGATGGTCAACACCGAAATCAGATTGATTATATTCTTTGGAGCCGAACATGGAGAAGCTCTATACAATTAGCAAAAACAAGACTGGGAGCTGACTGTGGCTCAGATCATGAACTCCTTATTGCCAAATTCAGACTTAAATTGAAGAAAGTAAGGAAAACCACTAGACCATCCAGGTATGATCTAAATCAAATCCCTTATGATTATACAGTGGAAGTGATAAATAGATTCAAAGGATTATATCTGATAGAGTGCCTGAAGAACTATGGACAGAGGTTTATAACATTGTACAGGAGGCAGTGATTAAAATCATCCCCAAGAAAAAAAAACGCGAAAAGGCAAATGGTTGTCTGAGGAGACCTTACAAATAGCTGAGAAAAGAAGAGAAGCAATAGGCAAGGGAGAAAAGGAAATATATATCCATCTGAATGCAGAATTCCAAAGAATAGGAAGGAGAGATAAGAAAGCCTTCCTAATTGATCAGTACAAAGAAATACAGGAAAACAGTAGAATGGGAAAAACTAGAGATCTCTTCAAGAAAATTAGAGATATCAAGGGAACATCTCATGCAAAGATGGGAACAATTAAAGACAGAAATGGTATGGACCTAAGAGAAGCAGAAGATATTAAGAAGAGGTGGTAAGAAGACACAGAAAGTGAAAGTGAAGTCACTCAGTCGTGTCCGACTCTTTGCGACCCCATGAACGGTAGCCTACAAGGCTCCACCGTCCATGGGATTTTCCAGGCAAGAATACTGGAGTGGGCTGCCATTTCCTTCTCCAGGGGATCTTCCCAACCCAGGAATTGAACCCGGGTCTCCTGCATTGCAGACAGACTCTTTACCGTCTGAGCCACCAGGGAAATCCTGAAGACACAGAAGATCTATACAAAAAAGACCTTACTGACCCGGATAACCACGATGGTGTGATCACTCACCTAGAGCCTTAGGAAGCATCACTACAACCAAAGCTAGTGGAGGTGATGGAATTCCAGCTTAGCTATTTCAAATCCTAAAAGATGATGCTGTGACAGTGCTTCACTCAATATGCCAGGAAATTTGGAAAACTCAACAGTGGCCACAGGACTGGAAAAGGTCACTTTTATTCCAATCCCAAAGAAAGGCAATGCCAAAGAATGTTTAAACTACCCCAAGATTGTAGTACCTCAAAATTGCATCCATCTCACACACTAGCAAAATAATGCTCAATATTCTCCAAGCTAGGCTTCAGTGGTACGTGAACTGAGAATTTCCAGATGTTGAAGCTAGATTTAGAAAAGGCAGAGGAACCAGAGGTCAAATTGCCAATATCTGTTGGATTATCGAAAAAGCAAGAGAATTCCAGAAAAACATCTACTTCTGCTTCATTGACTATGTGAAAGCCTTTGACTGTGTGGATCACAACAAACTGGAAAATTCTTAAAGAGATGAGCATACCAGATCACCTTACCTGCCTCCTGAGAAATCTGTATGCAGGTCAAGAAGCAATAGTTGGAACTGGGCAGGGAATAATGGGCTGGTTCCAATTGGGAAAAGAGTATGTCAAAGCTGTATATTGTCACCCTGATTTAACTTATATCATGCGAAATGCCAGGCTGAATGAAGCACAAGCTGGAATCAAGATTGCTGGGAGAAATATCAGTAACCTCAGATATGCAGATGTCACCACCCTTATGGCAGAAAGTGAAGAGGAACTAAAGAGCCTCTTGCTGAAGGTGAAAGAGGAGAGTGAAAAATCTGGCTTAAAACTCAACATTCAAAAAACTAAGATCATGACATCTGGTTCCATCACTTCATGGTGAATAGATGGGGAAACAATGGAAACAGCAACAGACTTTATTTTCTTGGGTTCCAAAATCACTCCCGATAATGATTGCAGCTATTAAATTAAAAGACACTTGCTCCTTGGAAGAAAAGCTATGCAACCCTAGACAGCATATTAAAAAGCAGAGACATTACTTTGCTGACAAAGGTCCGGTTATTCAAAGCTATGGTTTTCCCAGCAGTCATGTATGGATGTGAGAGTTGGACCATGAAGAAAGCTAAGTGCCAAAGAATTGATGCTTTTGAATTGTGATGTTGGAAAAGACTCTTGAGAGTCCCTTGGACTTCAAGGAGATCCAACCAGTCCATCCTAAAGGAAATCAGTCCTGAATATTCATTGGAAGGACTGATGCTGAAGCTGAAGTTCCAATACTTTGGCCACCTGATGGGAAGAGCTGACTCATTAGAAAAAACCCTAATGGTGTGAAAGATTGAAGGTAGGAGGAGAAGCGGATAACAGAGAATGAGATGGTTGGATGACACCGATTCAATGGACATGAGTTTGAGCAAGCTCCAGGAGTTGGTGATGGTCTGGGAAGCCTGACGTGCTGCAGTCCATGCCTGGGGTCTCAAAGAGTCAGACGTGACTGAGCGACTGAACTGAACTGAACTGATGGAGGTATGAGAATAGTTGAACACTGGGAATCTGTATTCATTCAGCAGGTATGGTGGTAAATGAGGAAGTGGAAAGTAGTGTGGTAAAGGATGAGGTTGAAAAAGATCGTTGGGCTTCAAATATTAAGGGCCTTATTTCCTAGGCAATAGTATCAGAACTTTGTCTTGACTGTGGCAAGGAGTCCTTGAAGGAAACTTAGATTGATATCTTCTTTATTAGCTGTGTGTATTACCACTCTTACCCACTAATGTGTTAAAATAACAACAACAAAGGAGGGTGGAGTCTAGTTTGAAAACTCTGTTTTTTCTGTTGTTATTACATTAGGAAGTTAAAAAAATTTTTTTAAATGTTTTATTGTATCCAAGGGCAGAGAAAATATGAAGGTTATCTTAAAGCTCTGAGACTAGAAGTTTGAAATTCTTGGCTCCGATTCTGGTTTCAGTACTAATTTTGGCAAAGCGTTTAATCTCTTTTGGTCTCACATCCAGGTCAGTTAAAATTAGGTTCTTAGACCCTTGTTTTTGCCCTGATTCTTTTTATGTAGGTAGGGGTGAGAATAGAGGTGGGTACTTATGAAGAAAGCAGGTAAACAAGCTAATTGCCATCAAGAATGGCTAAATGAGTGATTCTGAAGTTACTCCATCTAGGGCATTTTGGCAGAAAATGCCAGGGCCGTAGGACATTGTAATTGGAAAGGATGATTTCCTGGTGGTTGAATTTCAGGCACTCTGTGACCTTGTTAGAAAATGAAGATCTTAGGACTTCACAAGTGAACTCTTAAAGTTCCCCTTCTTCTATCAGACAAATGAAGAAAATAATAACTTACATCTGCCTTATTCCCAGGATGAACTAAATTTGTAATAGAAAGATGAAGTTTTTTGGTAATGTCAGGTTTAGTTCTTCCTTACTCTTCTATCACCCATTGTCTCATTCTGTGTGGACCAGTTAGCATCTCATGTTGAGTTGGTCTGCTTGTTCCCATTATCTCACAACTGCAGCCCTAGATTGTTTTGCTGTGTTATTAATCTTCATTTAAAAAAAACTTTGATTGGAGTATAGTTGATTTACAGTGTTATATTAGTTTCAGGTATACAGCAAAGTGAATCAGTTATATTAGTACATATACATATATCTACTCTTCAGATTCTTTCCCCATATAGGTCATTACAGAGTATTCAGTAGCATTCCCTGTGCTATACAGTAGGTCCTTATTAATTATCTATTTTATATATAGTAGTAAGTATATGTCATTCTGAGTCTCCCAACTTATCCTCTCCTTCCCTTAATCTCCTTAAAACATGATTTTTCATCATGTCATTCCCTTAATTTAAAAATCTACACAACTTTTTTTTTTTTTTTGTCTGTTCGAGTTCTGTAGAATCTCTGTAATAGTCTCTGTGAATGGGGAGAGGAAAGCTTGCGATGTGCTGAGGAATGGAGTCTGACCTAGTAAAACAAATCGTATTTTTAATTTGTATTGTTTAAATAAAACTTTTTTTATTTGACAAATGTCCTTCAATTTAAAATCACCTAACACAGAGGACCCTCAAAGAAGTTTTGTGTGTTTGGCGGTAGATCATCATAGGTTGGTGAACATGGTGTCCCAGGGTTTCCAGCAATACCCCTATCCATTTGCCATTTATAATAGTAGGGGGAATGCCTGTCTTTGACAGAAAAAGAACTGTTACTTAATAATAGTTGAGGGGCAACCCTGGTGACTCAGTGATAAAGAATCTGCCTGCCAATGTGGGAGACTTGAATTTAATTCCTAGTCCAGGAAGTTCCCACATGCCACTAGACAGCTTAGCCCATGCGCCACAACTACTGAGCCTCTGCTCTCAAGCCTGGGAGCTGCAAATACTGAAGGCTGCACACCCTAGAGTCCATGCTTCACAGCAAGGAAGCCACTGTAGTGAGAAGCTCAAGCACTGCAACTAGAGAGTAGCCCCCATAACTAGAGAAAAACCTGTGTAGCAGCAAAGACCCAGCACAGCCAAAGGCGTAAAATTATAAAGAAAATAATTTTCTCTAATCTCTTTGACATCTGTACTGTGTATCAGCACATGACAAACAGAACAAGGATATAAAGGAAATTTGCCTTTAAAAATCAATTTTGTCCTAACTCCTAAACTCTTACTTATCAGCACTATCACTCAGTACTCACAGGATTACTGTGTTGCTGAAGTGATAGTTCTAACTGACTGGCAGAATTCAGGTACACCAGTGGCATGATGCAACCATCAGTCAGATGGTTGATGAGCTTCCCAGCCTGTATTTCTGATGGCTAGGGCAGACCCTGCCGTTGACCAGCACTAACTCCCAGGCCAGTTCTGATTTGCTTTTGCTGGAGGAAAGGGAAGGCCTACCCTTGAAAAATCAGGGTGTCAAAAAATAAAGCAAAGGCCACTGGGGCTAAAAAACAAAACCAAACAAAATAAAAGCTGAGTTTATTCACTTGCCAGGCAAGGAAATAGAATAAAGAAATTCACTGAGGGGCTTCCCTGGTGGTCCAGTGGCTAAGACTCCGTGCTCCCAATGCAGGGGGCCTGGGTTCAATCCCTGGTCAGGGAACGAGATCCCATGTGCTACAATTAAGATTTCGCATGATGCAACTAGATATCCCTCATGCTGCCGAAAGATGGAAGATCCCACGTGCCACCGAGCACAGCCTAAACAAGCAAACTCATAAATAAGATACACACTCAAAGAAATTCATTGAGTCATTGTAGAGGAAGAAAAGTCTGGTGGTGGTTTTTTTTTGTTTTGTTTTTAGATGGGTGGTAGTTCTAACTGAGGATTGAAAACTAGCATTTTGCACAGATCTGCATATGGTTGGTTAAAACAGGCCCTGTTGTTGTGACCAGCATACTGTTTTGATGTCTCCTGGGTGTGGGCTGAGGTAAATGGAAAACTTTCCCTTTTCTAAGAGTTTCTGATACCCTGTTTGAAAGCCAATTAAATCTTTTATGAAGGTTCTAGACCGAACCAACCCTCTCAGAGGTCCCTGCTGGTGTGTCTAGAGTTGAGTCAGCCCTTTGGTTGGCAGTGAACAGTTTCTATTCTATACATATAGTCCAGAATATTTACAGGTAACCCCTTTATCTGCATATGTTTGATGTGGGGAACTGTGGCCTAATGTGTTGTCAGGAAATAGCTTCTCTTATCTGCCATTCTTCCCAGAGGATACAGAATTGTCTATGTGAAGATGTTTGATAACTGCTGTTTTTATCAAGTTATGTACATCTTGGGATATATATGTATTTCTAGACAGTTCCTTTAATTTCTCCTTATCTTAATACTTGAACTCTTTTACATTTTATTCTTCATTGCGCTCTTAAGATATGACTCCCATTCTCTTATGACTGAAGTCCATGGAGAATGCTAACACCAGGAACTGTCAGAAGGATTGATAGATTTTTGCTACTTGTGGGAAGGCCTTACTATGGATGCCCCTAGATCTTTGAGGTTCCATTTGAAATACGTGGATACTCAGCTACTTTTATTTCTTTGGGGAAAATGTGTGTATTACTTCAGATTCTCAGCAGTATTACAGGCTGCCTTTTTCTTCTTTCCTGTTTTCTAACTGGACACAGTTAATTCATTGCTAATATAACTTGTAACGCACTGGAGAGGGCTGCAATACTTTTGGGAAAGGCCTGGTTAAGCAGTTATATCCCTTTAGAAACAGATCAAGAAAAGACGGTCTCAGCTCGCCTACAGTTGTTTCTTGAAGATCAAGGAAAGATAAAGGGGGGAAAGCAAAATCCTTCGACTTGCACACAGTCCATCTCAGCAAATATGTTTTGCTTGGCTAAGGACATGTTGATGACCTCTTTTCTATGACTGGTATGTGAATGAATTAACAGAATTCTCCTTGGTAGCAGAGATCCAGGATCTTTTTGTAGTTTGACCCAGATTTGGTCTTCAAAATCGTTTAACAACATTTCAAATGTTTCTTGATTTATTTGCTTTCTAGTTGAGTTTTTGACATGTCTCTTTTCTAAGGCCAAGAAGAATTGGCAGTGCAATTTTTAAAAGGATTTATTTCAACAAATAGGTATGCAATGGTATTAGCAACCCCAAACCCACTAAGACATAAAAGGTTATTGTTACAAATATTTATGCACAGTGGAGTTAAAAATGTAGCTTAGAATGTCAGCAGAAGGAAAGATTTTGTTATTTTCTAATAACTTTAAAATGCAACAAATAACATACTATAATTAAGTCCTATATACTAAACTCTAATTAAATGTGGTTTGTAAGGTAAATAATAGCTTGAAATAGCAAGATTCCTGGATTCTGTACTCTATGGAAGAAGCAAGAATTTCATTTAGAACCATTTCATTTAGCCTTTGATTATAATTTGCACTGTCTGTGCATATCAAAGAAAGGGAAATCACCTTTTGTAATTTGCTAAAGAAATGAGATACTGCTTAAAACTGTTATGTGGCTGATCTTTTCAAAAGTGTGATAGGATCTACAACTTTTTGCTTGATTTTTCTGAGATGTATGCATAGTGTTGTTATAAGAAATCAGTACAATCCAGAAGTTTATAGTTTTAGGAAATAAGACAGATAAGCAAATTTTCTTCTCAAACTCATATGTAAAATAGTAGCATATTCAAGTTATAGGCTAGCTGTCTGGTGTAGTGGGGAGAGGAGGTCACCCTTGGTCTCAGCGTGTCCAACTATAGGCATTGGTGTGCTAGGAAAAATATACCACATGCAGTCTTTCTGTGTGCAAGCTCAGCAAGTTTTATTAGGTTAAGTAAAGAAATTGGGCTCTAAGATGATTTTTGAATCAGCAGGTGATAAATAAGGTGTGGGAGATTATTCTAGATATTCAAACAAGATGAAAGAGTAGTAAATAATACAGTTTTTGTTAAAAGTGTGATTTCTTTAAAATGAAAAGGTAGGAAAGTAACTTGTGTAACAAAGATTTTTGAAAAGTACTTTTCAGATGGCTTCATCCCTGTGAAGGATCCCTTTGGTTTTCAGAAAATTCTAATTGCATTGTACTATAAGGTATCCTTGTTGCACCAGGGCTCTTCTATATCAAAACAACTCTTAACATTTTTCATTTTGCTGATTAAACAGTATATTCGATTCACAAAACCAGTAGAAACAGAAAAGTTGATCCTCAAGAGTATGCTCTGGAATGTAGAGGGATTGAAAATCCCTCTGTTCAGGATAAGGGAAGGTGGCATTTGGATGTAAGAAGATAGGTGATACTTCTTAGGGCACAGTATGAGGAGATTTCTCTCAGGGAAGTTGTATTTTGAGGTGGTTTGTTTTTTAATAAAGAACTTTACCAGCAGGTACTGTTTATGTACCTGCAAGGAGATCAAACCAGTCTATCCTAAAGGAAATCAGTCCTGAATATTCATTGGAAGAACTGATGCTGAAGCTGAAGCTCCACTGCTTTGGCCACCTGAGGCTAAGAGCTGACTCATTGAAAAAGACCCCGATGCTGGGAAGGATTGAAGGCAGAAGGAGAAGGGGATGACAGAGGATGAGATGGTTGGATGGCATCACTGACTCGATGGACATGAGTGTGAGCTAGCTCCGGGAGTTGGTGATGGACAGGGAAGCCTGGAGTGCTGCAGTCCATGGGGTTGCAAAGAGTTGGATACGACTGAGCGACTGAACTGTTTATGTGAGAACGAACTTGGGAGGCAAGGCAGCTCTTTTCCCTTAGTTTTCTTTTTCTTCCCCATTTTCACTTTTCATCTTCATTTAGCAAAACCATTTGTTCATTAGACATGCGTTATGTGCATTTGTTAGGTATGTAGTAACTTTGTGCATATCAATTTATTTAGGGTCATTTTTTGGGAAGAGAGATATGCAAAATAGCTGCCTTTTGAAATATTTATTTTATTTTCGGCTGGAGGACTTTCTCTAGTTGCTGCGAGCGGAGGCTCCTCGCTGGTTGTGGTGTGAGGGCTTCTCGCTGAGGTGGCTTCCCTTGCTGCAGAGCAGCCCCTAGGGTGTGCTGGCCTCAGAAGCTGCAGCACTAGGGTGCACGCTCAGTAGTTGTGGTGCACGGGCTCCGTTGTTCCATGGCATGTGGAATCTTCCCAGACCAGGGATCAAACCCGCGTCTCCCTCCCTGGCAGGTAGATTCTTAACCACTGGGCCCCCAGGGAAGTCCTAGAATTGCTTGACAGAAGATTCTAAAGGTGTAAAAATTATATTCTCTCACTTGACTTTTCCTGCTTTAGCGTTCTGCTATGTCTGCCTTTAAGTGTTTGTAAGTTTTTTTAAAATTCCTTTTTATTAATTTACTTATAACAAAGTGAGTTTAATGAAAACAGAATTTTGTGACAACTTTTAAGCTGACTGGAAACACTGTTGATTTCCTAAATCAGGGTTGGAAATATAATTACAAAGTTATATTATTTTCCTTAGGTATTTTGATGGTCGCATCTATTGGGATAGTGGTCCATAGTCTTGACTTCATCCATTTAGGAGAGCTAATATACCATGGGACTAAAGTGCTAAGATGATTTACTTTAATTCATTGAGTTCATCTGGTCAGGCAGTGGGGGTATAGCAGCCAGCACAGGGCCTGTGTAATAGTGGTTTGAATCTTTACTCTGCTACTTACTAGCTGACCTTGACAAGATTATTTCTAGCAGAGATTCATCATTAGTAAAGTAGGGATGATATCTGCCTTGCAAGGTGGTTGTGAGAGTTAACAATCTATGTAAATCACATTGTATTCTGTCTCATATATTATTTATAGTTATTCCATAAGTGGTAGCTACAGTTACTATTACTTAACCTATTCATTGTGTACATTTGCTGTTTGAGTTCATATGTTTGTGCTAATATCCAAGATAATTCACATGGTTGTTTCAAATTAGAATTAGTAAGACTTCAAAAGCTTTTTATTAAATTAAAATTAGTATTTGTTTTCTCTTTCCTTGTTTCTAATTTAATAATTGAATGTCAGGCTGGTCTTCCTTGATTTGTTCTAAATATTACATGATGCTTCTTATTTGAGATTTTGTTACCTTCTAGAATTTTTCATTAGCAGTTGTGTATGTAGAACAGCGTTGTTTTACTAAAAATTGACATTAGATTAATGGGACAATGTAGAAATTAAATAATCAAGCTTCTCTTTTAGAAAATGTGGTTATTCTTCTTCTCTCCATTATTATGTTTAATACTTAAATTTTATAGCTCTCTGAAACTCTCTATAGTATTACTGAAAGATGATTTTACTACTAGAAAGTAAGTGGCCTAAAATGATTGGGTATCAGTATTTAAAGTTCAAATTTCTTATTAAAGTTACATATTCATCCTTCTGTCAGCTATACATCTCCCTTATGGATTTTTTAAAGATTCTGTTACTACCTTAATAGTGTTCTGAGTAACTTGACTTTAATGTGGTGTGTATTTTATTGATGACTTTCAAAATAATTATCATATATTATTGAATATTTAATTATTAAATTAGAAAGATAACTTAAAATTTGATTTTACATGCTCAGTGAATTCCTGTGATTAGAAAATTCTCTCATGATGTTCTATTTTTAATTAATATACCAAGTAAAACTAATTGGAAGTATCTGAAGCCCCTGGCAAAGTCTATAATTAGACATGTGATTCATAATTAACTGACTTTTCTTATTCTTGCCTTTTCCTCTCCATTTGAATTAATTACTTGTGTTCTTCCTTAGTGATACCTGTCTTCCTGTTCAAGATACTGATTAGAATTCGGTGATCACCATTTGTCGTATTTTTATAGAGAGTATCATTTTATAAGAACTTTGTTTAGTAATGTAAAAAAAAAAACACAACCCTGAATCATATGCACTATGAAGTATTACATTGAAGATTTTTGCCCACATTGTCAAATTAAGTGTTTATTTTTATCAGTGGCTGAAAGCAAGCATAGAAAATAGGCAGACTTGACAACTTTTCCTATCTTATGCTTAAGGACTTGGGTTTTTCTTGTCAATCTGATTGCTGTCTACATAAGTTTGATGACATACCCATTGGTTTTGGGTCATTGAGTAGAGCTGGTTATTAATTAATTCATTATTTTAATAAAGAATTAACAGTTTGTTAAAGGTCTACTGTATGCTTTGGATACAAGACTTTGCACAAGGAAGCAAGAGTGATAAAAGTATTTATTAGTCACTACAACACAGGCATCAGCCAATTAAGATGGCCATAGCACTAGACTCAGGGTTTTGAAGGACCCCTCCATTCTTTACACTGTATCAGGCTTTGCTGCTTTTGTTGCTGAGTCGGAGTGGTGGTGGTGGTGGTGATGATAGTAGGGAGACTGGGCCATCAGCAGTTATCTTAGAGTTGGTGACATTTAGGGCAGTGACTGTTTGCCAGACCATATTACAGAAGTATTTCAGCACAACCCTTAAGGCTATAGTGATGCGAACCAGCTGAATATTAGCTCTGCCAAGGTGTGTTCAGTCTCTGACTATAGGCTAAGAGTTAATACCCAATTTGAGAAGTAGGTAATGAAAATATGTAGACAGTACATAGGGGAAGGAATGCTTGAGTCTTTTTGGGGAAAAGTAGTGAAGTCTTCTATGGTGACTAGAAATTTGCCAAAGTCAGATTCAAGGAGGAGATTCTAACCAAGCTGAGGGGAAAATAGCACTTACAAAGGCAGAGTGTGAGAGAGAGTGGCAGATTCAGACATTAACGAGTAGGAGAGATGGAAGATGAAGATGTCGCTGTCTGACCCCTTGATTCTTAAGTTTATTAAATATTTGTATACCACATTTGTATCTTCAGAATTGCTCTATTATTGGTAAAGAACTGCTAGACTGTTTGATATTTAGCTTCTTCAACTATATCTAAATTATTTTAAGTGTAGGGAAAGAAGGGAGAATAGGAATTTGTTATAGTCGGGTCTACACCAAGCACTGATAGAGCAAGAGTGCAATGAAAAAGCTTCTCTGCTGATTCACTGAGAAGCTTCTAATGAGCAAACACAAATTCAGACAGATTGAGGATGGTGGGTTTTTTAATGACATAAAACTATTGCCCATGAGGCTTTTTGGCTGACATCATGAAACTAATTTTGCTTAATGACTGTGGAGGCCTACAAGTTCCAATGTACAGAAAAGGAAGTAAATTACTGGCCTGTCAGATTCCTGTTGCCTGTCATCTTTTATCTGAATAGGAGCTTTTGTTTCCAGACTGTCAGGAGCAAGTATGTGGACCCCCTCAGTGCTGTATTGGTATATGCTTGAATAATTCAATTCAAGAGCCATCTAAATATAGCAAATCTACAACAGTGAATGGGTGTATCTTCTTATACTTGTATAATTTAGGGACTATATCCTTGGATATCTCTTCATGTTTCTGAGAGCTCTTAAAATATGTCAAGGATTTGTAGTGGTGTAAGTTCTGCTTTTATTGTCAGAGCTGATGACTCATACCTATGAAATATAATGAACTTATATGGACAGCAGAATAAACATTTGCTCTATGACTGTTCAACTCAATGAATGATTTGAAAGCACCACTATATGCTAGGAATTGTGAAGAATGCAAAGGTGAACTACTGGCATTTTTCTGGGTATCAAATTATGTGATTTTTCTCCCTTAAGCTATATTTAGCAAAAATGACTGTCTTGATGATGTGTGTGTGTAGTGTTATAACAAAGGCTACAATAAAGGTTTGAGATGCTGGTAAATATTAATAGATTATTTACTTCAAGGAAGATTTTGAAGTAATAGTTTATTTATGGCCTCATTTTTTACCATTTTCAATCAAAGTTACTTATTTTCTCTCCACTTTCTATTACTCTGAAAAATTAGAATGAGTATTTTCAGTGAAATGTATATTATATTCTAATATCAATTCAAAAAGTATATAGATAGCATCTGCTGGGCCCTAGGTATGGAGTGAGCTATTCAAAATTTGCTATCCATGGAATAAAATTACTCAGTAGAAAGGAAGCTAAAATAATTAAAAAGTGAAAACTTTAAGTTCTTTTGGTGTGCTTCATGTTATGAAAATGACAGATTCAACCTTAAATGCACAGAATTTATATTTGGTTTAGCAGGTATGTTGTATTTTTTGTTGTTGTTTACTAAGGCTAATGGACAACTTTAAGAAGGTATGGACTGTCTACTTTTTGAATACTGATTACCTTAACCAGCATATTACATCTGTGATTTTTTGTAACTTATTTCACTTTTTGGGTAGCTCAGTTTCTTTAGAAACTAAGAACATTGTATATGCCATCATTTGGCTAGACCCATATCTAGGGAAACAAAAAAATGGTGAGAATTTTTGCCATAACAAATTGCTCCTTTTGTACCTTTGGTCATCCCATTTCCACTTCCTTTAATGCCCTCTTTTCCTGTGTCCTTTAACATCTTATTCAAAGGCTTTCTCAAAACCCTACCTAAGATTTCCCTTAACATTTTATTCTTTGGAATTTCTATAACATTTTGTTTGTTACACCTTTGGGGATATTTATTTTTTACTTTTTTGAATGAACCTGACCTATGTTTTATATAGAATTATAAACTTTTTGAAAGTGTCATGAATGTTGAATTGGGACATGAAAGATGGTAGGAATTTGGATAGGTGGAGAATGGAGGGTTTGTCCACGGGAAGGAAATAGCATAAACCAAGGTCCTCAGGACAAAAAGAACAAGATGCTTATTCAAGAATGTTAAGTAGGTTTATTTGCTTGGTATGGAGGATATGTGAATATAGTAGGAGGAGATGAAGCTGAGAAAATAGAAATGACCCCGATGACCTGGTCAATTATGGTTATCAGTAGCTCATTTTGGTCAATTTGACTGTTAGGGCTCAGTGGAGAGCTGGAGGAAGCATATTTACTCTACTATGCCTCTCTTTTTTCAAATTACTCCACAGAAGAAAAGGGAGCCAGTGTTGTGATGGGATTTAAAGTGCTTGAGTTTAGGAGATGGTACTCCAGTACTCTTGCCTGGAAAATCCCATGGACAAGGGAGCCTGGTAGGCTGTGGTCCATGGGGTCGTGAAGAGTCGGACACGACTGAGCGACTTCACTTTCACTTTTCTCTTTCATGCATCGGAGAAGGAAATGGCAACCCACTCCAGTGTTCTTGCCTGGAGAATCCCAGGGACAGAGGAGCCTGGTGGGCTGCCGTCTATGGGGTCGCACAGAGTTGGACATGACTGAAGCGATTTAGCAGCAGCAGCAGGCCAGGAAGACTGAAATTTTGGGGCACTTCCTTTGTAACATGATGCAGAAGAAAGATGATGTTAGGGCTTCCTTCTAGTTGTAATATACTGTGATACCATGGCACACTTTGAAATTTCTATTAGAGCTGCCACTGTGACCTGTTTTACCTGGTTATGAATTGTTTAGTTCAGAGGTTAGCAAAATTTTTTCTGTAAAGGGTGAGAGAGTAAATATTTTGAGTTTTACGGCTATATACTGTCTCCATTGCATATTCCTTTTTTTTTTTTTGAACTGACTTAAAAATATAAAAATCATTGTCAGGGGCCAGACAAAAATAGGAATGGACTGGATTTGGCTGCCAGGCCATAGTTTAGCCCCTGATTTTGTTAACTGGGGCAATTATTACTTAAGGTTTCTAAAATTTAGAAACCAAGACCAGCTTGGTGATAGGGTGTTTCCGTTTGCCTGTATTTTTATTGAATACTTATAATTTTGGGCTTCCCTAGTGGCTCAAACAGCAGAGTCCGCCTCTGACTCAAGAGACTCGGGTTCTATCCCTGGGTCAGGAAGATCCCCAGGAGGAGGGAATGACAACCCAGTATTCTTGCCTGGAGATTTCCATGGACGGAGGAGCCTTGTGGGCTGTAGTCCATGGGGTCGCATATAGTCTTATATGACTGAGCGACTAACACACACACACACACACAGTTATAAAATATTTTCTAAAGGTCAGGAAGCCAATACTCATCAAAAATTGTTTATTCATTTTCTTGCATCTTGATAATTTTGTGTTTCAGATTATGTCCTTCATTTCTAAGTGCCTTGAAAGCTCTCTGATGTCTCAAATATTTTACTCATATTTTGATTAATGCCCAGATATTTCTTGTGTTATATCTTTGATGTCTATTTTATAAGCATGACTATTTTATTCTGATATTTAATAGCTGTATCTTGATAAACACACATTGCTCTAGCACTTCTTAATGATTATTAGTATAAATAATGTAATATTTGTATTTTATTTTAAACTATGAACAGTTTAGTATTTTTTGGATATAATGTATAAGTCCAAACATCAAACTTGAGAAAGCAATATATTATACAGTTGTATCTAAACATAATGATTTAATCCCTGTGCCCATTGGTTTAAAATCATTTTTGAATCAGACTCTCTTTTATGTTTGCCCCATTTTTTTTGCTTCGTATGTATTCCCTGTAATAGAGTAGGCATCTTAGATCTTTCTGACATGAGAAGGTAATACACTTTTTTCGTGTTTAACTCCTGTCCCCACTATCTTGAATTGCCATGCTCTGTGACAAATATTTCCTATTATATCCTTCCCTATTGATTATAGCTTATAAGTTATATCATTGTATGTTTCTATTTGATTAACCTAATACTCCTGGTTCTTTTTGTTTAATGCTATCTTCATTGCCACATTTATCTCTTTCTGTGTTGCATTTATATTTTTCTACCATTAATGTTATAATTATAAACACTGTAGTGATTTTTATATTTGTAAAAGCTTTTAATTGTTTAAATAAATGANTAGGTAAATAATCATTAATGCATACAATTCTTAGAAATAATCATGACCTAACTGTCATTTGCTGGTGTAAAGGTGATAAACATGTTGATGCTTGTTGTTGACACTTGCAGATTGTTGATGCTTGTACTTTCGTTGGCACATCTAACTGAACCTTAGGAAAACAGCACCCAGGTTCAGAAGCATAAGTCTAGCCACACAGACTGCTGTTTGTACATGGAAGCATGCAATCAATACTGAATGGATAAATTAATAAAACCTCAGACTGATTCTACATTTTAGTGACTAAAGCAAGTCACATAGCCCAGAGATGAAACAGAGCAGTGAAGTGCAATTCTACTGTGAGTCTCAGAAGGAGGATAATTGGACAGCACCAATAACTAACATCTTATTTTAAAAACAACTCTAATTTTATTGATGAAAGATGATATCTCAATTTGATTTCCTTGGCCAATATAGATGAGTTTTCATAGTTTATTAGCCATTTGTTTCATATACTCTTCCCTTTTACTTAAGTTTTATAAACACATGCTGTTGGTTTACTTTTTCATTTTCAGATATTTTGAGTACTGTCATTTTTGTGAGGATAGGAGGTCATAATGGTGATTTTATAGGGCGTGCAGACTTTTAGAAAATGCCTTTTCTTTTGAAAACTTGAGCAGGTAAATGAAAAATATTTCTCTTGAATTGATTCCCCTCACCCCTTGTTAATATATGTTTTGATACTTTTAATTTCAAGAGTTGTCAAAATGTTAAATAATTATAGATAATAGAAAGTTTAGCAGAATTAATATCCTTGACAGTCTACAGGTTTCTAAAGAACTTGAACATAAAATTTGAACAGTCAAGTTAGGTTTCTCCTCTTGAAAAAATTAAGTTCCCTACTTAGATTTAGTCATATTAACCATATCATTTTCCTTTTTTTTCATTTCAGGTGTCTGCCTCAGCTGGAACTTATGCTATAAATATTTCTCTGTGGATTTTTCTGAAAACCCAAGGTGAGATATTTTATGAATACACTTGTCTTTTAAAATGTATTTATAATGAGAAATAATTGTTTCTGAAAAATTTAAGGCTTTAAAAATTTAATGTCTTTATGTCTTTTCCTCTGAGTTTTAATAGGGAGCAAATACTATTTATTATAAAGCTATATATATAGCATGCTTACTTTTAATTTGTAGGACATTTGATTGAAATGAATGGAGCTGGTTTTAGTGATTAAAATAGTTTTGAGTGAATTTTTACTTTGTTTTTCATACTCAAAGATGTAGTTCACACAGCTGTTCTCTGACACACACTTGAGAAAGATATTGGCATTATAATCTTATATTTTTAAAGGCAAACCTTTAATTAGTTAAGTCCTAGATTATAATATCTGGTAACTATTTTAATAGTTCTGTTATTAAGAGTTTTCTACCACTCTGTTCTCTTGGAGCTGATTATTCTTTAGTTCCCACTGTTTGGGGGGCTTATAAAATAAGGATATATCCTTTAGTATGTTAGTGTTTGATTTCTGTGGCTGGTGTTCTACTCCAACGATAGTATCATAGCCTTTTTCCTTTTCTTATGTGTCTTGGCTCAAATCTTCTTCATCTTTTGATTTTTAAAATATACCATTATAAGTCTGTCATCTGGTCTTTCCACCTTGAATCCAGCTCCGCCCTAAGCCATTCTTGTCACACTTATAAGGGTGCTTTTTCTAAAAGATAAATGTCATCATGTTAGTCCATGACTCAGAGTCCTTCAGTACCTTTACATTGTTTAAAGGATATTTTACAAACTCCTTTACAAAGAAGTATATTCTGCTTTTATCCATTTTTCATTTCACTGGTTCTCTGAGAATGTTGGGAACTAACATTAAAAAAAAACAGCTTTACTGAGAAATAATTTACATATCATAAAATTCACTTGTTTATTTAAATTTGGTGTTTAATTAAATTTACAGAGTTATGCAACTATCATCTCAGTCTAATTTTAGAATATGTTCATTACTCCAAAGAGAAATCAGTACTCATTAGCAGTCACTTCTCATTCCTCCCTCTACTCAGTCCCAGGCAACTACTAATCTACTTTCTCTTTGTAGAACTGCCTATTCTGGACATTTCATATAAATGAAATTGTACAATGTGTAGTCTTTTGTGACTTACTTCTTTCATCTAGCATAACGTTTTCAAGGTTCATCCATGGTTCATTCATCACGAACCAGTACTTCTTTCCTTTTTATGGCTGAATAATATTCTGTTGTATGTGTCAGGGATTTAGCTGACTTAAGAGAGAGAGACAGAGGGAGAGATGGGGTTGAGGGTAGGGGTAGTACTGAGCTTCCAAGTGTCAAGAGTAGCTGATTAAAAACAACGTTCCAAAATGAAAGTGATGGTCTAGCCTTTATTCACTTACTGAGATGGTGTAAGCAAGAGGCTACACCTGAGGAAGTGCAGGTCCTCTCACTCAGGGAGTCAGTATGGGGGTGGGGAGCAGCGGGGGAGTCCTCTCACAGCTGAGGGAGCGCCAAACAACAAGTTCCTGCAGCTTTATGGGCCCAGGGCTATTCGGAGGCTGAGATGGAAGGGCTAGAGTACTGAGTCAGAGTAGAGAAAAGTATCTCTAATGTTTCCTTCCTAATGTGAAGGTCGCAGAAGCACCTGAGGAAAGGCCTCAGCTGCAGGCCACAGATTAAAGAAACTTCTGGAAGAATGTACCTGGGCTAGGGATGCAGCTGTGCTAAAGAGCATGGTCAACCTGGGGGCCTGCATCCTTGACCACAACTTTCTTCAGAGACCGCAGTGTGTTGGCTGTGCCCCAAATCTGGTGAGGGAAGGGCAGGTTTCCCATGTGAGGTCTGCTGGGGCCTTTGTAGTAATTTTTGGCTGGGTTGGAAAAGTCACAGGTAGATTTCTTGGTCAGGAGCTGTACTCTGCTATATGTGTATACCATATTTTGCTTATCTGTTCATCAGTTGGTGAACATTTAGATTGTTTCTACATTTTGGTTATGAATATTTTGCTGTGAAGAGTTGTGTATAAGTTTTTGTGTGTACATGTTTTCATTTCTCTCAGTTATATATCTAGGAGTGGAATTGTCGGGTCATTTGGTAAATCCATATCTAGTATTTTGAGGAACTGCCAAATAGTTTTCCAAGGAGACCATATCATTTTACATTCCCACCAGCAGTGTATGATTTGTTTTGCCATATCATCACCAACATTTGTTATTGTCCTCTTTTTTTAAAAAAATTACAGCTATTCTAATGGTTGTAAACCACTCATTGTGGTTTTGATTTGTACTTCCCTAATGGCTAATGATGTTGAGTATCTTTCCATGTGCTTAACGGCCATTTGTATATCTTTTTGAGAAAGGCCTATGAAAATCCTTTGTCCATCTAAAAATTAGGTTATTCTTTGATTGTAAGAGTCCTTTATATATCCTGAATAAAGTCACTTATGAAATATATGATTTGCAAATATTTTCTCCCCTTCTGTGAACTGTCATTTCACTTTCTCAGTATTGTTCTTTGAAGCACAAAGATTTTATTTTTATCTGTTTCTTTTATCGCTTATGATTTTGGTGTTTTATCTAAGAAATCCATGGTAATAGAGATTAATTTGTATTTTCTTTCAAATATGAGTTTTGCTGTTTTAGATCTTAAATTTAGATCTGTGTTTTGAGTTAATTTTTATATGTGATGTGAAGTAGAGGCTCAACTTCATTCTTTTGCATTCAGATACCCAGTTGTCCTAGGCCACTGAATTAGCTTGGTGCCCTTAATGAATATCGTGCTCATGTTCAGTCATGTCTGACTCTTTGAGACCCCATGGACTATAGGCCACCTGACTCCTCTGTCCATGGAATTTTTCCAGGCAAGCACACTGGAGCAGGTTGCCATTTCCTACTCCAGGGGATCTTCCAGACCCGGGGATCTTCTTGTCCCAGGAGTCAAACCTGCGTCTCTTGTGTCTCCTTCATTAGCAAGCATTTTCTTTACCACTGGTGTCACCTGGGAAGCTATTTCTGGACTTTCAAATCAATTCCATTGATTTATATATCTTCTCTTGTGCTAGTACCACATTTTCTGATTACTGTAGATTTTGTAGTATTGAATTCACAATACTGCTATTTTGAACTCTCCAATTTTGTTCTTATTCAAGATTATTTTGGCTCTTCCCCTCCTGTGAGGCATGAAGAGGTTGCTTGCCAGAACATAAGGTATTTTGAGAGCATCTTTTTCCCTTCCCTCCAAGTAAATTGAAAAACAGGTACATGGTCAGAAATTCAGATAGTACCAAAGGATTTACAGTGAAAAATAAATCTTCCTTTCACCTTAGATCCTCTGTCCCTCTCTTCAGAATAAAGTACTATTAGTAGTTTATTAGCTTTCAAATTGTTTTTGCAAATATATATATAAAATTTAAAATATCTTATGGAATTCATTTTAATCTGTGAAAATGTACTGTTCGACTTCTCGATTTTTCAGCTGATTTCCATATCTTGGAAATCCTTCTGCATACTTAGATCTACTTCATTCATGTTCGTAGCTGCAGGATATTTTGTGTATGAATATAGTGCCAATGATGTAACCAACATTTAGATAAGTTCCGGTCTTTACTTCCCTAAAAGCCATGTTGAAAGAATAAATTCTACCTTTTAAAATAAAAAATAATTGTGGTTGTTCAGTCACTCAGTTGTGTCTGACCCGTTGCAATCCCATGAACTGCAGTATGCCAGGCTGCCCTGTTCTTTACTATCTCCCGGAGTTTGCTCAGACTCATGTCCATTGAGTTCGTGAGGCCGTCCAGCCATCTCATCCTCTGCTGCCCCCCACTCCTTTTGCCTTCAACCTTTCCCATCATCAGGGTCTTTTCCAATGAGTCAGCTCTTTGCATCAGATAGCCAAAGTATTGGAGTTGTATCATCAGCATCAGTCCTTCAGTGAATATTCAGGGTTGATTTCCTTTAGGACTGACTGGTCTGATCTTGCAATTCAAGGGACTCTCAAGAGTCTTCTCCAACAGCACAGTTGAAAAACATCAGTTCTTTAGAGCTCAGCCTTCTTTATAGTCCATCTCTCACATCTGTACATGACTATTGGAAAAACCATAGCTTTGACTCAAAGAACCTTTATCAACCGAGTGATATCTCTGCTTTTTAATATGCTAAAAATCATTATAGTACCTTAATTCTGTGCCTTAATTTTGGATTTATACTGTACAGACACACATTGAACAAAGTGATAATATATACATACTTAAACTGAGTTGTCTTTAAAACACAAAGACATCTTTAATGTTTGAACCTGATAACCTTAGTTATCACACTATTTATTTCTGGGATTGAGTGATAAAAAATTCAGTCTTCAGGTGTTTGCTAATTTGAAAACTGATGAAAGAAACATTATACATGACTCTTATAATAGTTCATGTGCAAGAGATTCTCCTGCACTATGTAATTATGAATGGAGTTGCTAGGTTATATGGTACTAAATGTTAAAGTGATAATCGAAAATTTATTTCCAAAGTGATTGCCCCATTTTATCCTTCTACCATTAGTGTGTAACAAATCCTGTTGTTTTACAGTCTCTACAATACTTGGTGTTTTTAGACTTTAAAATTTTGCTAGCTGAATGATCTAAAATAAAATTAATTGTGATCTTTTAAAAAACTTTTTAAAATTAGGTATAATTTTCAGTGTTACAGTAAAACATACAGATCTAAAATATATAGTTCAGTGAGTTTTGACAAATACGTATACCTGTATAATCCATACCCCTGAGAAAATTTAGAATACTTTATATTACTGCTTAAGTTTCCTCAGGCTGCTTCCTTAATATTCTTTTCCCTCACCACAGTGAACCACTATTCTGATTTCTGTCACTTTTTTTAAAAAAAGAATCATCTGTTTTCACCATCAAAAAGTTCTTTCCTCCCATTCTCTCTTTTTGGTGTCTTTTAAAAAATTTGTAACTCAATATACATAACATAAAATATATCATCTTAAACATTTTTAAGTATATAGTTCAGTGGTTTTAAATGCTTTTGTGTTGTGCAGCAATCACCACCATCTATCCCTATAACTCTTTTTTTTTAAATTAATTACTTTATTTGGCTACCTCAGGTCTTAGTTATAGACTCTCTAATTGTAGTTCACAGGCTTAGTAGTTGCAGTGCCCTTGGGCTTAGTTGTTCTATGGAATGTGGGATCCTGGTTCCCTGACCAGGGATTGAACCTATGTCCCCTGCATTGCAAGGCAAATTCCCAACTACTGGACCACTGGGGGAGTAGCGCCCCTCGCCCCCATAACTCTTTTCATCTTGTGAAGCAAACTCTGTGGACAATAAACAACAAATCCCCATTTTCCTTTCCCTCCAGTCCCAGGCAACCAAGATGGGACTTCTTGGTCCAACCAAAATGGCACTTCAATAATGCTTTCTGTCTTTATGACTCTAACTACTCAAAGTACTTCATGTAAGTGTAATTGTACAGTAATTTGTCTTTTTGTGACTGGATTATTTCACTTAGCATAATGTCCTCGAGGTTTATCCATGTTGCAGTATATTTTTGCTTCCTTTATAAAGCTGAATAATACTCTGTTATATGTATATATCATATTTTGCTTATCCATTCATCTGTTAATAAATACTTGGGTTGCTTCCATGTTTTCGCTATTATGAAAAATGCTCCTGTGAACTTTGGTGTACCAATATCTCTTTGTGATCCTGCTTTCAGTTCTTTTAGGTTTATATTCAGAAGTGGAATTGCTGGATCATATGGTAATTCTATATTTTTTTCATTTTTGAGGAATCACCATATTGTTTTCCACAGCAGCAATAACATATGAGATTCCCCTGAACAATGCACAAAGGTTCCAGTTTCTCCACATTTTGCCTAAAATTGTTTGCTGTTTTTTTTCATAATAGCTATTCTGTTGGGTGTGAGATGGTATCTTGTGGTTTGGTTTTGCATTTCTCTAATGACTGGATCATCCAAAAAGCAAGAGAGTCCCAGAAAAAAACATCTATTTCTGCATTATTGACTATGCCAAAGCCTTTGACTGTATGGATCACAGTAAACTGTGGGAAATTCTGAAAGAGATGGGAATATCAGACCACCTGACTTGCCTCTTGAGAAACCTGTATGCAGGTCAGGAAGCAACAGTTAGAACTGAACGTGGAACAACAGACCGGTTCCAAATAGGAAAAGGAGTACGTCTAGGCTGTATATTGTCACCCTGCTTATTTAACTTCTATGCAGAGTACATCATGAGAAATGCTGGGCTGGAAGAAACACAAGCTGGAATCAAGATTGCCGGGAGAAATATCAATAACCTCAGATATGCAGATAACACCACCCTCATGGCAGAATGTGAAGAGGAACTAAAGAGCCTCTCGATGAAAATGAAAGAGGAGAGTGAAAACGTTGGCTTAAAGCTCAACATTCAGAAAATGAAGATCATGGCATCCAGTCCCATCACTTCATGGCAAATAGGTGGGAAAACAGTGGAAACAGTACTAGACTTTATTTTTGGGGGGACTCCAAAATCACTGGAGATGGTGACTGCAGCCATGAAATGAAAAGACGGTTACTCCTTGGAAGGAAAGTTATCCCCAACCTAGATAGCGTATTCAAAAGCAGAGACATTACTTTGCCAACAAAGGTCCGTCTAGTCAAGGCTATGGTTTTTCCAGTGGTCATGTATGGATGTGTGACTATAAACAAAGCTGAATGCTGAAGAATTGATGCTTTTGAACTGTAGTGTTGGAGAAGACTCTTGAGAGTCCCTTGGACTGCAAGGAGATCCAACCAGTCAGTCCTAAAGGAGATTAGTCCTGGGTGTTCATTGGAAGGACTAATGTTCAAGCTGAAACTCCAATACTTTGGCCACCTGATATGAAGAGCTGACTTATTTGAAAAGACCCTGATGTTGGGAAAGATTGAGGGCAGGAGGAGAAGGGGATGACAGAGGATGAGATGGTTGGATGGCATCACCAACTCAATGGACATGGGTTTCGGTAGGTTCCGGGAGTTGTGATGGACAGGGAGGCCTGGCGTGCTGCAGTTCATGGAATTGCAAAGAGTTGGACACCTCCGAGCGGATGTTGGCAATTTGATCTCTGGATCCTCTGCCTTTTTTAAAACCAGCTTGAACTTATGGAAGTTCACGGTTCACGTATTGCTGAAGCCTGGCTTGGAAAAGTTTGAGCATTACTTTACTACCGTGTGAGATGAGTGCAATTGTGTGGTAGTTTGAGCATTCTTTGGCATTGCCTTTCTTTGGGATTGGAATGAAAACTGACCTTTTCCAGTCCTGTGGCCACTGCTGAGTTTTCCAAATTTGCTGGCATATTGAGTATAGAACTTTCACAGCATCATCTTTCAGGATTTGAAATAGCTCAACTGGGATTCCATCACCTCTACTAGCTTTGTTCATAGTGATGCTGAACATCCAGATGTTCAAGCTGGTTTTAGAAAAGGCAGAGGAACCAGAGATCAAATTGCCAACATCCGTTGGATCATCAAAAAAGCAAGAGAGTTCCAGAAAAACACCTATTTCTGCTTTATTGACTATGCCAAAGCCTTTGACTGTGTGGATCACAATAAACTGTGGGAAATTCTGAAAGAGATGGGAATACCAGACCACCTGACCTGCCTCTTGAGAAACCTATATACAGGTCAGGAAGCAACAGTTAGAACTGGACATGGAACAACAGACTGGTTCCAAATAGGAAAAGGAGTACGTCAAGGCTGTATATTGTCACCCTGCTTATTTAACTTCTATGCAGAGTACATCATGAGAAATGCTGGGCTGGAAGAAACACAAGCTGGAATCAAGATTGCCGGGAGAAATATCAATAACCTCAGATATGCAGATGACACCACCCTTATGGCAGAAAGTGAAGAGGAACTAAAAAGCCTCTTGATGAAAGTGAAAGAGGAGAGTGAAAAAGTTGGCTTAAAGCTCAACATTCAGAAAACGAAGATCATGGCATCCAGTCCCATCACTTCATGGGAATTAGATGGGGAAACAGTGGAAACGGTGTCAGACTTTATATTTTTGGGCTCCAAAATCACTGGAGATGGTGACTGCAGCCATGAAATTAAAAGACGCTTACTCCTTGGAAGGAAAGTTATGCCCAACCTAGACAGCATATTGAAAAGCAGAGATATTACTTTGTCAACAAAGGTCCGTCTAGTCAAGGCTATGGTTTTTCCAGTGGTCATGTATGGATGTGAGAGTTGGACTGTGAAGAAGGCTGAGCGCTGAAGAGTTGATGCGTTTGAACTGTGGTGTTGGAGAATACTCCTGAGAGTCCCTTAGACTGCAAGGAGATCCAACCAGTCCATTCTAAAGGAGATCAGCCCTGGGATTTCTTTGGAAGGAATGATGCTAAAGCTGAAACTCCAGTACTTTGGCCACCTCATGCAAAGAGTGGACTCACTGGAAAAGACTCTGATGCTGAGAGGGATTAGCGGCAGGAGGAAAAGGGGACGATGGAGGATGAGATGGCTGGATGGCATCACCAACTCAATGGACGTGAGTTTGAGTGAACTCCCAAGAGTTGGTGATGGACAGGGAGGCTTGGCATGCTGCAACTCATGGGGTTGCAAAGAGTTTGGCACGACTGAGCAACTGAACTGAACTGTATGATGAGTAATACTGAGCATCTTTTCCTGTGCTTATTGACCATTTATAAAGGTTCTTGGGGAAATGTTGATTTAAGTCCTTTGCCCATTTTTGAGTAGGGTTATTTGGCTTTTTTTGTTGTTGAGTTTTAGGAATTCTCTATATATTTTGAATATTATTCTCTCATCAGATATGTGATTTGCAAATATTTTCTTCCATTCTGTGGCTTACCTTTTTTATTCCATGAATAGTGTCTTTGTATGTACAAAATTTGAAACTTTTCATGAGTCCAGTTTGTCTGTTTTATCTTTTATTACCTGTGCCTTTGGTGTCATATTCAAGAAATCATTGCCAAATCCAATGTTGTGAGGCTTTTGCTCTATGTTTTCTCCTATGAGAATTGTCTTACTTTTAGGCATATCTTTCAGGTCTTACAATTTGATGTTTGATCCATTTTAGGTTAACTTTTGTATTTAGTATTACTTTAGGGTTTACCTTCATTGTTTTGCATGTGAATTACCAGTTTTCCCAGTACCATTTGTTAAAGAGACTTTTTCCTCGTTGAATTGCTTTGATGACTTTGTTGTCATCAAAAATTGGTTGACTATACATGTATATGTCTGTTCCATTGATACTTTTTTTCTTTTTGTTGATAACATGCTGTTTTGACTAGAGTAGATTTTTAAGTTTTGAAGTCAAGTAGAGTAAGTTCTCTAATTTTCTTTTTCTTAAAAATTTGTTTTGTCTCTTCTAGGCTCTTTATTTTTCTTTTAAATATTAAAATCCACTGAAATTTAGGTTTTAAGATCAGCTTTTCATTTTATGAAAAAAACATTTATAGATTTTACTTCACACTCTTTATTCCACAGATCAANAGTGAGTAGACATCTTAACACTTTAAAATTAAATCTTTAATTTCTCAAGAGCTATGTATTTTTTTTAGTTTTCAGTGTATAAGTCTTTTATTTTTTGTTATTGTAGTGACATTTTAAATGTTTTGTTTCAAGTTATTCATCACTAGCATATAAAAATAGAATTTAATTTTGTATATTGGCCTTTGTTAAGTAGCTTTTTTTCTTAAGATTTTCCAGGCTTTACTATGTAATTGTGATAGGTATATGATCAAAGACAGTTTTACTTCTTCCCCTCATTCTGTCAGTTTTCTCTTACCTTATTTTACACACTGGAACCTCCCATACAACTTTTAATACTTGAATTAAAAGTTAATACTCTCATCACTTGAGATGAGACTAGACATCCTTGGCTTTAAGGAGAAAATTGTCAGTCATTCATAATGACATTATCCTTGGATTGAATAGCCCTTTCTGTTCCTCATTTGCTGAAAGGTTTTTTCTTTTTTTTAAATCATAGTGGTTGATGTTGAATTTTAATTGAGGTCACAAAGGATTTTTAAAAGGAGGTATAATTGTGACTCTCATACAGATATAAAATGAACACTTGTCAAGTATTTTATTTAACTCACTAATGAGGAAACTGGTAAGATGTTTAAATCAGTTCAAAGGGAAATTCAAAGAACTGCTTATTTATATGTAGTAAAGGAATGCTGAAATAAAATTTTCAAATAGGTGCAAAAATTGGTCTATCTCCTGGGCAATTATCAATTGTAATCCACTGGACATAATTAATTTGCTCTGTTGTAGACAAGAATAGTTCACATTATCATCAATTTTCTACATTTTATCAAATTGAAAAATTTCTCAAAGGCAATGAAAGATGGAGGTAATGAATGTGTGAGTTCAAGAGAACACTCACTAGGTTTGTTTTTTTTTAATTGTTTGTTTGGTTTGGGTCCATTTCAAAGCTTTTCAGTGTTTTTCATGACACAGGGCCTTGCTTTGAAAATCTGTAATCCTTTGTGATGAATAGTTTTTTGCACATGTCTTGGTTATACGTTTGTGTTCTGCCATGAAATGCCTCTTTATTGTCTCTTGCTCATTTTTTTTGGCGATGTTCCAAATGCATTTGTATGTGTATGCTAGTGCTATATGTGTTGTTGATACTAGTGCATTATAAGTTGTGTGTATTGTGAATACTTTATGCTAGTTTATAAGTTGTATTTTTACTTTCTTGAAGGTATTTTTTGATGAACAGTGGTTCTTAATATAGTGAAATCTTTCCTTACTGATGTCAAACAATAGTCATATTTTCCACTGAGTTTTGTAAAGTTGCTTTTGATGTTTAAATTCTTGCCATTGATTTTTCATATGGTATGATGTTAAGATCAAATTTCCCCCTTAAAAAAATGGATGTTATGTACTGAATATATCATTCCCCCTGCTCCAAGTCTGTATGCTGAAGCCCTGACCCCGACTGTGTGTATGTGGAGATGGGACCTTTGGAAGATAGTAAAGTTAGATGATGTCATGTAGGTGGGGCCTTGCTCCAGTAAGGTTAGTGCTTTTATAAGACTTGCTGCTATCTGCAAGCCATAAAGAGATATCTCACCAGAGCCTGACCCTGCTGGCACCTAGTTACAGACCTCCAGCCTCCAGAACTGTTAGAAAGTATTTCTGTTGAAGTCATCATGTCTATGTTATTTTGTAGTGGTACCTCAAACAGACCAAAACATCTTGTTTTACATTTACTCTTTGGTACTTGATATTTTGGAGAAGGCAATGGCATCCCAGTTCAGTACTCTTGCCTGGAAAATCCTGTGGATGAAGGAGCCTGGTAAGCTGCAGTCCATGGGGTCGCTAGGAGTCAGACACGACTGAGCGACTTCACTTTCACTTTTCACTTTTATGCATTGGAGAAGGAAATGGCAACCCACTCCAGTGTTCTTGCCTGGAGAATCCCAAGGATGGGGGAGCCTGGTGGGCTGCCGTCTATGGGGTCGCACAGAGTCGGACACGACTGAGGCGACTTAGCAGCAGCAGCAGCAACTTGATATTTTACACTGTCAGACAATACTTATGTAGGAGAGCATTGGGTTTACATCCTAATGATATCAGGGCAGGAGTAGAGAGCCCCAGGCACTCTGAGGTTGGAGTCAGTCACTCCTAACACCATACAGTATAACTTTGGGTCACTTCTTTACATTTTTCTCTTGAGGGAGAGATTTGTGTAGGAGGAGAGGGTGATGTGAAGAAACATCCAGGGCAGATTAGTGTGCATCCAGCTATTTTTCTCAGCTTCTGTTTTTCTGAGGACCAGAGACCAGTGGTTGTCCCACAGATGGGACTAGGTTGTGTGCACAAAGGTGTTGGGACCCAAGAAAAGCAAAAATTGAACTTCAGTAGTTGTTCTGTTTTGTTATCCCATGGTTTTGGTGGGCTACCTCTCGCCTCAGGCCAAAACCATCATTCCACACATAACAATTCAAAATGGGTCCTTGTCATCCCAGGGGTTTTTCATAGGTTTCTCCATTTTTTCCTGTGTAACTTCCCTAAGGGCTGATATCCTGAGATTGTGTCAGCAATTTTGCTGACTCAGCATCTCAGCAGGCATTGGAGCCAGTATAAAGTTTTCTTAGTCTTCTTAGGCTTCCTTTGCATAATTACAGGTAACTTTAATCTGACCAAGTAGGTTAGTAGGTTCAGGATTCCTCAGTTCAGTTCAGTTGCTCAGTCATGTCTGACTCTTCATGACCCCATGGACTGCAGCACACCAGGCCTCCCTGTCAATCACCAACTCCTGGAGCTTGCTCAGACTCATGTCCATCAAGTCGGTGATGCCATCCAACCATCTCATCTTCTGTTGTCCCCTTCTCCTGCCTTCAATCAGGATTCCTCAGTTGTCTGCAAACCTTCTTGCCATATCTGAAGCCCTCTAAAGAGGCTGTATAGAGGTATAGGCTGATTGTAACAGAATCTTTTTGACCATCCAGTCGTGTTTCACTGAATTTTTGCCCAGCCAGAGTTGGCTTTTTGGATCGGCAGAGCCAAAATGTCCTTTAGGTGGTGTGAGTTGCTCAGTTCTAAGAAGGTCTCTTACTTAACGTGGCTATCCTTCTCCTAAGTAATATTGCTTTAAATTCTAACTCTAGATAGTCATTCTTACCCAAAATGGCCCATGAATTTTAAAGTATTTAATTGTATCTCTCACGTAATTTGTATTCTGCTTATAATGAGTATATTAATATTAAAATGTTTTAAGTTACTTACATCAAAGGGATTTGTTTCTCCAGGAGAATATGCTATATTTATCCTGTTGTTTTTCTTACTGCCTGCTCTACCTCTCTGCCCACTCCAAATGATTAGTCTACGACATCATGGTATCTTCCATTACAAATTGCTGTATTGTACTTATTTTCCTTCTTTCTCTCTGCTTCCAGGGGAGAGGCAAGACCTGTTTCTTATTTGTTTCTGTATGCTTAGCCCTGGCATACGTCCTGCCAGATTTGCCATGAAGTAGGTGCTCTATAATTATTGAATTCAATTAACACATAGTGAAGTACTTAGAATTCATAACAGGAGTTGCATTGTACGGGGAGAAGTATGTACTCACAATCATGGTGGGTCCCTATTTTGCATCATTGAAATAAATGGTATGTGAGGCATTTTGTAGGGGAGAATAGGACCAAAAGATACTTACTTGTAAGCTATGTCCAAAGGTTTTGATAGGGGTCTTTGAAGAATCTTAGGCAAGAGATTAACCTGACTAATATTTTATTTTAAGGAGATGATTTTGAGGATAGTATGGAAGATATATTGATATGGATATACTGTTTGAAAGGTAGTCCAGACAGGATGTAACTGAAGAGGGGTGGACTTTAGGGAAGTTTAGCAGGTAGAATCTGTAGAACTTGAAAACCGATGTTATCAGCTGTTGCTTGAGGGAGGAAGGAGGCAGGGTGAAGGAGAGGAAGAAATCAGGGACGACTCCTGTGTTGGGCAGTTTACTAGGTAGTAGTACTCCTTATTTCCAGTGCATGTCCAGGTATAGGAAGAACTTGGGTAGGGTTGGATAAGATGCTGAAATAGTTTAGTTTGAGGTTTCTCTGTGATATTCAGGTAGAGATGTACAGATCTGTCTAGTTCTTGGAGAGAGGTGGGGGCTTGAGAAAGAGAGATTTGGGGGTTAATAAATTTTCAGAAGTAGTTGAAGACATTGAGGACAAAACCCTTGGGCCTGTCTAGTTTTAGTGGACAAGTACAGAAAACGGCACTGGGAAGGAGATCAAGGAGAAACCAGATGTTAACAAAGGATTTTTCAGTAACATCCTTGCCTTCCTCTCTTCTTAGAGACCATATTTTCCTCCCAGCAACCTCTGTTTGATCTTTGTCTTCAGACCTTTTCTTACTTTGAACATTCTCTGCTGGGCGAGACTGTAGATGAAAATAATTTTACTTTTGAATCCAGCAATTTGCTGGGGCCTTTATATTTCCTTAAATTCTGCCTGAAAACAGAATACTTTCTTTAGCTCATCTTTCTAACTGTACCTTCCACTGTGTGTACATATAAAAGAAACCAGTTGATACTTTGAACTTTCTGCTTGGAAATTACCTTAGCTAGAACAGTTCCTTACCAACATTTTCTGCTTTTGAACTTAGCACAGGCAACAGTTTTGCTAAATTTTCTGTTGCTTTGTAACAAGGGTCTCTCTTCTTTCCTCTGGCTTCTGAGAGCACTTTATCCACTCTCCTTTGAGGCTTCTCCAACAGCCTCCTCAGCCTCCTCAAGGCTCATCAAGCTTTAGCTAATGAGATTCTTAGGGCCTTGCCAGGTTGTGTCTACCACCAAATCTCAAAGCCAGTATCACATGCTTTATGTTTTTGTATGTCAACAGTCTAGTTACAGGTACCGAATTATGTTCTGGTAACTGTCACTGTTTAACCAACCGTCCAAAACATAACCCAGAACCTGCATTACTTTTCCTTCCCTAGCCTTAGAAGCCTCTCAATGTCATATCCACCACTTCTCTGTTGGTTGCAAAAAAGTTAAGTGCCACCTTGGATTAAAGGAGAAGGGAATTAGGCTCTACATCTTCATTTTATTAAAAAAAAAATTTTTTTTTTTGGCTGCACCGCACAGCATGAGGAATCTTAATTCCCCAACCAGGGATTGAATCTGTGCCCTGTGCAGTGGAAGCGAGGAGTCTTAATCACTGCACAGCCAGGGAAGTCCCAGGCTCTACTTCTTTATAGGGAAGTGGCATGTCTACATCATAGAAAAGCATGTGAAATGGGAGATATTTTTGTAGTATATTCGGGAAATACAGTTTGCCACAGATGGATAGAATGTGTAGGATTACAAAGGAAAGCAATTATATGAACATATTATTACCAAGAGCTTCCCTGGTGGCTTAATGGTAATGAACCCATCTGCCAACACAGGAGATGTGTGTTTAACCTCTGGATTGGGAAGATCCTTGGAGAAGCAGATGGCTAATCACTCCAGTATTCTTGGCCTGGGAAATCCCATGGACAGACAACCTGGCAGGCCACAGGCCACGGGGTCACAAAAGAATCCAACACAGCTTAGCAACTAAAGAACAGGAGCAACTATTACCAAATGAATTGTATAGATATGTGCTTGTTTAACATACTACACAAGATATAGTGGAAGTGAAGTGAAGTCGCTCAGTTGTGTCCAGCTCTTTACAACCCCATGGACTGTAGCCTACAGTATGGACAGCTTCTCCATCCATGGGATTTTATAGTGGAAGCCTCATAGTAATAGTAAATTTGTAAATACAGTATATATTAGTAATTTTAGAGGTTGTAGAAAATAAAGAGGTGATTTATTTTGCCCCCTAAGTTCTTGAGTCTTCTGAATTCTATCCACAGACCTAGGTTAAGAACCCTGAGATTAATATAATGGTGTCAGCAGAAGACATGTTGCTGTGGACCGGGGAGTGAATTTGCTTGAGGGCAAAGACTAAAGGGAGGACACATAGGGTAAGTTCCCTATAGTAGCTTTATTTACCTTTTAAGCTAAAGGTTTTATTGTTTTTTAGGAATACAAAAAAATGTGTTTTTGTAATGAGGGAAAGAAACTAAGAAAGTGAAGAAAGAAAATTGAATAGTACAAAATTTAAAAGATTTCTGAGAAGGCAAGAAAGGGTGTGGTTTAGGGGTTACAAGAAAGCATTAGTCTTGGACAGAAGGAGAGGCAAAAGGAAAGGAGTTATGGATGTTGGTAGGTGTTGTTCTTTATCAGGTCATCTGACACTGAGAAGAATATGGGTAAAATAAATTCAACCCTGGAGCTAGGGAGGCCAAAGCACACCTCAGAAAGACGGTTATAGCAGAGATCCTGGAAAATATGAAAAATGTTAGAGAGGAAGAAAAAGTAAAATAGAAAAAGTGAAATAGAGACAGAAAAAAAGTAACTTATAATGCAAGTAATGGCTTCAGAAGACAAACTTGCCTAGTTTACAGTCTTCTTTAGTGTTTTCCATAGGCCAATTCTCATGAGAATAAAATGCAGTTATGTATTTTGATATCTGCTTGTTTAGAGTTAACTTTAAGTGTCTTGTTTAGTATATATAATTAATATTTGGAGTGCCTTTGACACAAAATGACATGAAAGCTGAGAAGCTTCCTTTTCATAGTTATTTGGGGCTGATTTTTAAAAATTTGTTTATTTTTTAATTATGCACATTTATTTTTAATTGAAGGATAATTGCTTTGCAGTGTTGTGTTGCCTTCTGCCAAACATCAGTATGAATCAGCTATAAGTATACATGTATCCCCTCTCTCTTGAACTTCCCTCTCACCCCTATCCTACCCATTTAGGTTGTCACAGAGCACCAGGTTGAGCTCCCTGTGTTATATAGCAACTTCCTGCTAGCTTTCTATATTATATATAGGTATATATATGTTTCAGTGCTACTCTCAATTCATCCCATCCTCTCCTTCCCCTGCTGTGCCCACAAGTCCATTTTCTATGTCTGCATCTCTATTCCTGGCCTGAAAATGGTTCATCAGTACCATTTTTCTAGATTCCATGTATATGTGTTAATATACAAAGTTTGGTTTATCTGTTTCTGATTTATTTCACTCTGTGCAACAGGTTTTAGGTTCATCCACCTCATTAGAACTGACTCAAATTAATTCCATTTAATGGCCAAGTAATATTCCATTTAATCTGTTCATCTGTCAGTGGACATCTAGGTTGCTTCTGTGTCCTAGCTATTGTAAATAGTGCTGCAGTGAACATTGGGGTACCTGTGTCTTTTTCATTTCTGGTTTTCTTAGGGTACATGCCCAGTATACTCTGGAATTGCTGGGTCATGTGATAGTTTTATTCCTATTTATTTTAAGGACTCTCCATACTATTCTCCACAATGGCTGTATCAATTTACATTCCCATCAGCAGTACAAGAGGGTTCCCTTTTCTCCACATCCTTTTCAGCATGTATTGTTTGTAGATTTTTTGATGATGGCCATTCTGACCAGTATGAGTTTTGATTTGCATTTCTCTTATAATGAGTGATGTTAAGCATCTTTTGATGTATCTGTTGGGCATCTGTATGTCTTTGGAGAAATGTCTGTTTAGGTCTTCTGCTCACTTTTTGATTGGGTCATTTGTTTTTCTGATATTGAGCTGCATGAGCTCCTTGTATAATTTAGAGATTAATCCTTTGTCAGTTGCTTCATTTGCAATTATTTTCTCCCATTCTAAGGGTTGTCTTTTCATCTTGTTTATAGTTTTCTTTGCTGTGGAAAAGCTTTTAAGTTTAATTAGGTCCCATTTGTTTGTTTTTGTTTTTATTTCCATTACTCTAGGAGGTGTGTCAAAGAGGATCTTGCAGCAATTTATGTCAAACAGTGTTCTGCCTGTTTTCCTCTAAGAGCTTTATAGTTCCTGACCTTATATTTAGGTCTTTAATCCATTTTGAATTTATTTTTGTGTATGGTGTTAGGAAATGTTCTGATTTCATTCTTTTACATGTAGCTGTCCAGTGGGATTGGTATTGAAAAGAAGTATGTGTGTTTGCTGTTTCCATGCTTACAGCTGGATGGAAATTGGCCTCAAAAGGTCTATGGTTTTCTTTGTCGTTAGCCAACAGATGCTTGCTACAGTGTATTGCTCAGAGTTCTTTATTTAATGTGAAGGCAACGCATCTCTGTTCAATAAGAAAAGCTGTACAACATGCTAGCTCATTTGTGGATAAAAAATATCTGCCTTTAGCTACACATTGATCCTTCACTAAATGATTTTTCTTTTTTTTTACTAGCTTCTTATCCAATATGTGGTTGACTTATCTTCACATTGCTTTGACTTTTCTAGTAAGTTGATCCTGACTTTAGTATGTCTATCTTAAGAGGGACATATTTTTTTTCTGTCAAAGAATTACTTCAGATCTTCTCTAAAACATTAAAAAATTTTAAATTTCAGGTCAGGAGTATATATCATAAAAAAACTTAGGTTTCTAGGTACAAATATTCATCGATACACAAGTATGGTATGAAATTGCAAATTTGCCATATTACATATAATATATACAATATTGTTAAATATTGTATACATNTATAAAATATTTCTTAAATGTTTATTTCTGTTTAATATTATAAATATGATATATATACATAAATATATATCAATATATACATATGTATTTACCAAAATTGTGATAAAGTCTAAGCTTTCTCTACAGCCCCCATCTTCCCATAGCAATTGCCCTTTGGCTACCTTTCAGACTGAGGGTGGGCTTCCCAGGTGGCTCTAGTGATGAAGAACCCAGTGTAAGAGACATAAGAGACACTGGTTCAATCCCTGGTTTGGGAAGATCCCCTGGAGGAGGGCACAGCAACCCTCTCCAGTATTCTTACCTGGAGATTCCCATGGACAGAGGAGCCGGCAGGCTGCAGTCCATAGGGTCACAAAGAATCAGACATGACTGAAGCAACTTAGCGCTTAGTTTAGGGTTGCACATACCTACATGAGGACCTGTCCTGGAAATGGACTCTGCCATTTGGGGTAGGAGTTCTGGGATTCCAGCTCAGTTGAAAGTAGTCTGTTAGTGTGAGACCCAGTAAGGTGACACTTCCTTTTGGCCCTTTTCTCTGCTCATTACATAGAGAGAGATGTGTGTGGCCACATGAGAGCCAAATCCTATTGCCTTGTTCTAAAGGCAGTAGTGGTTTTGAAAGTGGTTTTGAGCAGAAACCTGTTTGGAGCCCAGTAGTGAGTTTAATGATCTTTTAATAAATCTACTAGACTTGATTGCCTCCAAGTTTATTCCTTCCTTTTGTTGTATGGCCAGAGGATTTCTTTAAAACCAAAATCATTGTCACACCTCTGCTTGAAACTTTTTAGTGCTTCACACTTTTATTGAGATAAAGGCTGAACTTCTAACATGGCTTCAACATTGTTGAAGATCCTTTGTGCCCTGATCTGGGCTTTTGCTTACTTTTACTGTTAGTGAGCTCTGCTGTTGCTCTGACAAACAAGTCCTCTTTTCTACTTATGCAACTTTGCATATGCTATAGGTCTGTCCTACTCCCCTTTCCTCATGAACAATCTCTAGTATAGTTACCAAACTCCATGCTAAGTCACTTCAGTTGTGTCTGGCTCTTTGCGACCCACCAGGACTGTAACCCACCAGGCTCCTCCGTCCATGGGATTCTCCAGGCAAGAATACTGGAGTGGGTTGCCGTGCTCTCCTCCAGTGGATCTTCCCAACCCAAGGATCAAACCCACATCTCTTATGTCTCCTGCATTGGCAGGCGGGTTCTTTACCACTAGCACCACCTGGGAAGTCCCTACTCATCCTGTCTCTGTTAAATATAGTCTGACAAGCCTTTCTTCACTTCCCGAGGAAGAATTCAGTCCTTTCCCTTCTATATTTCTGTTGTGATTTGTACACATTACTTTTATAGTACTTGTTGCCTTATGTAATAATTGCTTTTCTGTAAGCCATGCCCTCTGCTTCTAAAGTCAGGAGCTAATTTGATTCAGCATGCTATTTCCTGTACTAATAGTGTGTAGTACACAATAAGTGCTTAATAAATGTATGCTGAATGAAGACTGTAATTAGTGGAACACATTGTGAATTGCTCTAGAGGACTATGTTTGCAGTAAACTGCATAATGAAGGTGATTGAGAAATGGAGTATTTCAATAATTGATCATACTGCATAACAGTCAGTTTCAAATGATTGATTTTAGATAATTTTAAGGCAGAACAAAATGGACTGTACAGAGTTTATCTGTATTAATCCATAAGATGCTTCAGCATGATCTTTCTGAATCGTGTGATCACTATTCCTAGCTAAGAAGGCTATGGGAATCAGTATTATCTGTACTGTTGCTTTTTCACAAGCTGGGGCCTTGTTTTTTCAATCGAATCTCTAACACATTTACTTAATGGTTTGTCCACCTAAAAAGCATACTATACAATTAGCACTAGGTAAAAGGGATTCAAAATTGTGTTATTATCAAATGTAGTTTTTTAAATGCTCAGAAGACAGACAAGCAACATACCTTAGGGTGTAAGCACAATCTCAGTTTATCAGAAGGCTTACTCTTCTACATTCAGACTGTGCCTTTTGGATGACAGTCCTTGATGGGTCCGAGTGAAATGTTGTGAACTGAGCTAAGCAGTTAATTTGATGGTAGTCTCTGGCCATAACTATTTCAAGTGCTTGATCCCCACCCAAATTATGTTCTTCTCTCATTCATGGGAAAATAGTGTGAGTGATTGCTGCTCATTTGTATACTAGTTTAATGGTTCTCTTCTCTCACTCACCCAAAAAGCAGTATTGCCAGTTATTAGTAGCAAAACTCAGAAATTACTTTGATGCACATGGTCCTTTATTTTCACATCTTTGAAAGTGGTTTTGAGCAGAAATCTGTTTGGAGCTCAGCTAACATGTTCTTATTTGCACAAGCGATCTGAAAACCGTCATGAAGACTGAGCTCTGACTTCCTCCACTGCTGTGCCACGTCCTCTTTTAAACCTAGAAATCTTCCTTCAAAGCTTGATCCTTTTATAAGCAAGAATTTGGAATATCAAGCAAAGTTATATATTTTTAACAATGTTCAGAAACGTGTAAATGTGACTATTACTTAGATGCTGTATTTTCAATTGGCTCATCTCCATTGAGCCCTTTTAATCAGTTTCCCAGCCTGTCTGTCCTTTCAGCTGCATAATAATGCAATATTTGTAACATGATTATTTTGCAGATGTGAATCATCTTTAAGTACAAGAGTTGATTGACCTAAGGGTTAACTACAAAATCTTACATAAAATAAAGAACAATTTATAGGATTGCTTAAGTAATTTTTAAGAATGTGAGTAATGGAGTTATTAATGATAGAAACAACATACTGCTTGATTATGATAAAATATTCAGCAACTCACTAACCCAGCTGTCCTGTTTAAATAATCTATGAACAAACAGAATAAAAATAATTCTTAGTACTGTGCGCTAGACCAATATCTACTGAGGTTTTAGTTTGGGAAATATGTCAAAAATTTGTCTTTGATTTGAGTGTTTTAATGTTAAGAGGCTGATTCTGTTAAGTAGAGAATGGAAACATTTATGTCTTTGTAGTATGACTTTAAACATAATTATTAACTGAATACGACAGTGTGATTGCTTGCTAAGACATATTTTTTTCTGTTAGTCAAGTTATGAGTAAGAAAGACTCAGTCTCTGTTTTAAGAGAAGCAGTATTCAGTGTGCCGGGTTTTACACATGGTTCCATCATCACTAACTCATTGGCTGACTTTGGTGCTTTGGATTTTCTCATGAGGCAGATTAACTGCCTCGTAGTGAAGATCAATTAGATCTGGTTTGTGAAAGTGCTCTATAAAACATATACCACCTTTAGCAGTTAAGTAAGATTTTAGCCCCTTTTCTGCCTGCTTTTTAACTTCAGGCTGTTCATTCAAACTCCCTGAGCTTCTGTTTCTTTACAGGTAAAATACAAGAGTTTGGTCAGTATATTCTGGAGGAGAACTATTTATATTGTATTCATCACTTACAACCTATAATTTATAATAATCTTTCTCTCTCTCTCTCTGTTTTTACATGTGCTTGCCCATATTCATTTAATGGATATTGGGATTACCCTGTAAGACTGGATTCTTTTACTCTTCACCTGTTACATTTCATTTAATCTTCCTCTCAATCTTGTGAAAGTAGGTGATATTCTGATTTTACTGATAAGGAAAACTGAGGTTCAGTTTAGTGTTAGAGGTGGGATTCCAGTCCCTGATGCCAGTGTTCTTTTTTTTTTTTTTTACTAGCATGTAGCTTAGTGAAGACACTTTGCCACATACATCATCTAGAGCAAGCTTTTGATCTCCATTAGTTTTCTATTCTTGTTTCTCAAAATGAATAGAGCCTTACCAAAATGCTTTTATAGAGAGATGTGCCTATTTAATAGCAGTAAGCATAATTTGGCAATTTTTACATTATGGCACCATTACAAAAAGTCTTGTTGGCGTTATACAACAGTGCAGTGTTATCTGGGAATCCTTCAGTGCTAGAAAATATAGTTTGTCTTTCAAATAAGATGAGTTCTATTTTAATACATGTATTTTATTTTTAAGACATAGCATTGTTTAATACTATGATGCTTGTAAACTTATATCTGTGCTTTCTGTAGAAGGAAAACTGTCGATTTAATTACTTATGAAATGTTTTTGTTTTTAAAATCCTAATTTGTGATTAGGATTAGATCTGGTTTGTGAAAGTGCTCTATAAAACATATACCACATTTAGTAGTTAAGTAACTTTGACTGTGTGGATCACAATAAACTGTGGGACATTCTGAAAGAGATGGGAATACCAGACCACCTGACTTGCCTCTTGAGAAACCTATATGCAGGTCAGGAAGCAACAGTTAGAACTGGACATGGAACAGACTGGTTCCAAATAGGAAAAGGAGTACATCAAGGCTGTATATTGTCACCCTGCTTATTTAACTTCTATGCATAGTACATCATGAGAAACGCTGGGCTGGAAGAAGCACAAGCTGGAATCAAGATTGCCGGGAGAAATATCAGTCACCTCAGATATGCAGATGACACCACCCTTATGGCAGAAAGTGAAGAGGAACTGAAAATCCTCTTGATGAAACTGAAAGTGGAGAGTGAAAACGTTGGCTTAAAGCTCAACATTCAGAAAATGAAGATCATGGCATCTGGTCCCATCACTTCGTGGGAAATAGATGGGGAAACAGTGGAAACAGTGTCAGACTTTATTTTTTGGGGCTCCAAAATCACNCTGAACTATCTGAAATAAGTAGATCTTGCAGGGATTAGGAAAAGCATGTCTAGAAACATTCATTTCTGTCTAGAGTTCATTTATGAGTTCTGTGTTTTAACATGCCAGCACTAGATATTGATCTTACTTGGAGCCTTATTGCTCTTGCTGCTTCTGCTGCTGCTAAGTCGCTTCAGTGGTGTCCGACTCTGTGCAACCCCATAGATGGCAGCCCACCAGGCTCCCCCGTCCCTGGGATTCTCCAGGCAAGAACACTGGAGTGGTTTGCCATGTCCTTCTCCAATGCATGAAAGTGAAAAGTGAAAAGTGAAAGTGAAGTCGGTGACTGAAACACTGATTCAGCTAGGACTCTGATGTTGATCCTTTCTGATTGAGAAACCTTTGCCCTTGGGACGTTCCTTAACTCATGTTTCTCTTCTTTTTGTATTGAAAGTTTCTGGGTGGTCATTACTAGTCCAAAAGAGAATTCCTATGAATAGCTCATTGGTCACAGTTTTATTTTTATCTTCCCAACTGATGACTTTGAAATGACTGTGGCATTTTGAGGAGACCTTATCTGCTGCCATTCTTAACCCTATTTAATGCAACTCTAGTCACATCAGCCTTCTTTTCTGTTCTATAAAGTCAGTCTAGCTTTAGGGACTTCTGTGGTTATCCCACTGTGGGGAATGGTTTTCCTCCAGACTTGCGTGACTTTATCTTTCTTGTCATTTAAGTCTCAGCTTAAATGTTCCTTCCTCAAAGAGGTTTTCCTTAACAACTCACTGAAAATTAGTGTTTCTCTAACACTATTGGGCTTCCCTGGTGGCTCAGAGGTTAAAGCATCTGCCTGCAATGCAGGAGACCCAGGGTAGTTTCCTGGGTCGGGAAGATCCCCTGGAGGAGGAAATGGCAACCCACTCCAGTATTCTTGCCTGGAGAATCCCATGGAGGGAGGAGCCTGGTGGGCTGCAGTTCATGGGGTCGCTAAGAGTCGGACATGACTGAGCGACTTCACAATTCACTACACTGTTAAATGGCTTTATTTTCTTCTTAATACCTAATGACTAGTTGATATTTATTTCTTGTGTATCTCCTCTGATGGGGACATAGATATTCTGTTTTGTTTAATGCTGTATCCCCAGCACCTAGAACAGTGTCTGCCATAGTAGTTATTCCAGTAAATATTTTTTGAATGAACAAATTAATGCTTTTTCTATTGGCTATTTATAAATTTTTTTAAAAAACATTTTCCTCTTTTTTTTGGTAATCAGCAAGGTGCTAATTATTTTTGCCATTAGTGTTTTTTTGCAATTAATGTTTCTGTACATATGATGTTTTTCTCTTCCTTTGCTGTTCTGTTCCCTGGTTAAATTCTTTCAGAAAGAAGAAAGCCTTCTAATTTTCAGACTCTGAGATATGACTATTTCGATTTATCTACTGCTTGTCAGGTGGGTGTCTGAGCTGGTGCAGCCTAGTCACAAAAGCAATTAACAGGTAGGAAAATTGGCTCCTAACAGCTGCTTCAGTCCTGCTTGAGTTGGCCTCTCCCCCAAGGGACTGTCACTGTCAACCTAGCAAAATGAAATTGCCTTCCCATAAACATTTTTTTTCCCCAGGATTTTAGAACAGAAATAAATTCTTGCTTTATAAAATAAGTTAAAATGTGTCAACAGAATAGAACAGAGTAATGACCTGCTGGTGCAATTTGGATTCTGAGGCATGGCAGCAACCTTTATTTTCAGAAGAGTTGCCATTGAAACCGTAGCACTTTTAGTTCTATTGAAATGACTTTATTATGCCAAAAAGGTAGATTTAGTAACTTATTTATTGATGTTGGTGAAGAAAGAGACAATTCTATAAAATATAATTTTTAACCCTCTACGCTTTGGTTTGTGGCATAGTTTTTGATTCATTGCTCCTTCATTTAACTCTGTGGAAAGGAGCAGGTTTTATAAAGACTACAACTTGGTTTCCTTTCCAGTTCTCTCTTCTACTCTTAATTCATTCAGTATGGATTCCATTTGATCATTATAGACCTTAACCATTGTTATTTGCTGTAACCAATGTATCCATTTAAAAATGGCTTTAAATGGGTTTTATATTAACAATATGCCAGTTCTGGGCTTTATATTGACATAAGCCTCAATGTTGGCAAATGTGACATTTGTTTCTTTTGTTTCTTTTTCATAACTCTTATTTGATATGATTTCCAATCTGAACTAGTTGTGAACTGTACTCCCTTTGAAAGTTGTCCTCTAATAATACTCCCTTTCTTTCCTTCTGTTATACCACTGGCCTCTTATGAAGCTAAAACTATGTGTCATTAAACTCTGCTTTCATATTTTATTAAAAAATAAAAGAAGATTCTCCTATAGTGAGGGTATTATCTTAGTTTTTAAGTGAATAAGATGTGCTTTTGTTATGTTGATATGCCAGTTCTTGGTGTACCTTCTGGTGACTTTAGGATGGGGCCTGCTCACCAGAAACATCAACCATATAATTAGAGGGTTGGGACTTTGGTCCAATCTGACACCAAGATGGGCACTATAAAGGACAGAAATGGTATGGACCTAACAGAGGAAGATGTTAAGAGGTGGCAAGAATACACAGAAGAACTGTACAAAAACGATCTGCATGACTCGGATAACCATCTAGTGATCACTCAACTAGAGCCAGACATCCTGGAATACAAAGTCAAATGGGCCTTAGGAAGCATCACTACAAACAAAGTTAGTGGAGGTGATGGAATTCCGCTTGAACTATTTCAAATCCTAAAAGATGATGCTGTGAAAGTGCCGCACTCAATATGCCAGCAAATTTGGAAAACTCAGCAGTGGCCACAGGACTGGAAAAGGTCAGTTTTCATTCCAATTCCAAAGAAAGAATGTCAAAGAATGTTCAAACTACGACAAAATTGCACTCATCTCACACACTAGCAAAGTAATGCTCAAAATTCTCCAAACCAGGTTTCAACAGTCCGTGAACTGAAAACTTCCAGATGTTTAAGCTAGATTTAGAAAAGGCAGAAGAACCAGAGATCAAATTGCCAACATCCATTGGATCATAGAAAAAGCAAGAGAGTTCCAAAAAAATATCTACTTCTGCTTTATTGACTATGCCAAAGCCTTTGACTGTGTGGATCACAGCAAACTTAGGAAATGTCTTCAAGAGATGTTCCCACCTTACCTGCCACCAGACCACCTTACCTGACTCCTGAGAAATCTGGATTCAGGTCAAGAAGCAACAGTTAGAACTGGACATGGAACAATGGACTGATTCCAAATTGGGAAAAGAGTATGTTAAAGCTGTATGTTGTCATCTTGCTTATTTAACTTATATGCGGAGTACATCATGAGAAACGTTGGGCTGGATGAAGCACAAGCTGGAATCCAGATTGCCAGGAGAAATATCAATAACCTCAGATATGCAGATAACACCACCCTCATGGTAGAATGTGAAGAGGAACTAAAGAGCCTCTCGATGAAAATGAAAGAGGAGAGTGAAAAAGCTGGCTTAAAACTCAACATTCAAAAAACGAAGATCATGGCATCCACTCCTATCACTTCATGGCAAATAGATGGGGAAACAGTGGAAACAGTGACAGACTTTATTTCTGGGGGACTCCAAAATCACTGCAGATGATGACTGCAGCCATTAAATTAAAAAATGTTTGCTCCTTGGAATAAAAGCTATGACCAACCTAGACAGAATATTAAAAAGCAGAGACATTACTTTGCTGACAAAGGTCCATCTAGTTAAAAGCTATGGTTTTTCCAGTAGTCATGTAAGGATGTGAGAGTTGGACCATAAAGAAAGCTGAGCACTGAAGAACTGATGCTTTTGAACTGTGGTGTTGGAGAAGACTCTTGAGAGTCCCTTAGACTCCAAGGAGATCAATCCAGTCCATCCTAAAGGAAATCAGTCCTGAATATTGATTGGAAGGACTGATGTTGAAACTGAAACTCCAATACTTTGGCCACCTGATATGAAGAATCGACTCAGTGGAAAAGACCCTAATGCTGGGCAAGACTGAAGGCAGGAGGAGAAGGGAATGACAGAGGATGAGATGGTTGGATGCCATCACCGACTCAATGAACATGAGTTTGAGCAAGCTC
This sequence comes from Redunca redunca, assembly GCA_006410935.1. Classification (NCBI taxonomy): domain Eukaryota; kingdom Metazoa; phylum Chordata; class Mammalia; order Artiodactyla; family Bovidae; genus Redunca; species Redunca redunca. The sequence continues at coordinate 144,405 of SJYQ01044658.1, forward strand.
CGGGAGTTGGTGATGGACAGGGAAGTCTGATGTGCTGCAGTCTATGGGGTCGCAGAGACACAACTGAGCGGCTGAAGTGACAGCAAAGCTCAGGAGGGAATGTTGATTAGTGAGGATAGTGATGTGTCGGGCGGATGATGCACCCTGACTCACAGGGAGAGGGCTTGGAAGCCCTTCATTCAGGGCCATCTCAGAGCTTTCCCTGTGGGTATTATTTACAATAAAACTATAATAATAAGTATAATGCTTTCCTGAGTTATGTCAGTTGTCTTAGCAAGTTATCAAACTGAAGCTGTCATAGGAATCTCTGAGTATGTGGCAAGTTGATTAGAAATGCAGATAGTCTGGAGATCCCTGAAGAGTGGCTGGCATCTAAAGTAAGTGCAGTCATATTTGGGATAATGCCCTTTGGTTTGTGGATACCAGACTAACTCTGAGTGGTTAGTGCTGAAATAGAATTATAGTACACTAATTTAAGGTTGAAACAGAGTAGTGAGTGGTACATTTGTTACAGTTAATGAACCAATGTTGATAGATTATTATAAACTAAAGCCCAAAGTTTGCATTAGGATTCACTCTTTATGTTGTACACCTTTATGGGTTTTGACAAATTCATAATGTCATTGGTCTACCATTATTGTAGACCCATGGCAAATAAAATATTGCCTGCCAAATAAGCTGTTAACATTATACCCGATAAATATACAGATTATAGAATCATGGTAATTGAGACTCCTGTGAATCCCTCCCAGCCTCATCCCTCTCCCTGTCTCAGAAGTAATCAGTTTTATGAATTTGATATTTTTCAAATCTAAGCATGTTTTTATAGTTTACTAAGTATTTGTGTATCATATTTTATGGGATTTTTACAAGTTTTTAAATTTCACATTAACAGCACTACGTATATTACACCTATTTCATCAACTTGTTTATTTCAAAACTCAGCGTTGTGTTTGCAATTTATGGGATTTTATTTTTACTATAGGAAAGAATATTTATTTAATTAAAGATTCATTTAATGTTAAATAATTTGTTAACAGTTATAATTTTATATTGGTTTCCTGTATTAGTATAAATAGACAGTACTGACCTTGCATTACATTTTTCAACCCTCAAGAGGTTTACTGACTTGAATCTAAAAAGCTTTTTTTTTTTCAGTGTTTGTGTGTGAGGCTCTTAGAATTCAAACACAAATGACATTAGATCATTGATATCATGTTCCGCAGCTACCCTGTTAAAGATACTCAACAGAAGCCAGAAAGACTTAATTATTTAAAGTGAGCTGCTAATTGGAGATCCTACCTTTTATAGATTCCTTTCTGGGGACTCTTTTTTTGTTTGTTTTTTAATGAAGAATGTAAGATCTTAGTTCCCTGACCTCAGATAAAATCAGCACACCCTGCAGTGAAAGTCCCTCTGGGACCTCTGTTTAAGTTGTGTGTTTCCTTTACTCCGGGCTTTCCCCGCTCTCAGTGGAAAAGAATCCAGCTGCCATTGCAGGAGGTGGGGGTTTGATCGCTGGGGTCAGAAAGATACCCTGGAGAAGGAATGCATCCCACTTCAGTTTTCTTGCTTGGGAAATCCCATGGACAGAGAAGCCTGGTGAGATATAGTCCATGATGCAGCAGAAGAGTTGGACATGACTCAGCAACCAAACAACACAACTATAATCATCAGTTCTAAGAGAGAACACTGTTTCTAGGATAAATCTGAAGATCCCTACAATTCAAGGTAGAGGTAAAGCTATAGCTTCCTCCCCCAGCTTGAGGAAAGTTACTTTATTTTGTTTGGTGAATGTACAGTTGAACCTAATTTATGCTGATGTATGCAGCAAGTTTCATCTAGTCAAAGCCGAAGCTGTCAGATCTTCATAGAATTTTCTGTGACCTAAATTAAATCTGCATTACACAGGACTGCAGTCTTTAGAGAAGGCTATTCCCATTGTCTGCTGTGTTAATTGTGCATGCTAACCTGTCACTGTTGATTTGGTTATTGTTGCTCATTTTGCATCCTTTGGTGTATAGTTTGAGTTCAGTAGCAGAAAAAAGCTTGAACTTATACTGTTTTGTACATTTGAAAAATAATGATATCCCTCTTCCTCAAGATCATTTATTATAGGTTCCAGAAAGCTATATAATTGCACTTCCAATCCAGATTGTTTTTTTATTGACATCCTGAAGAATCTATTATATTATAAAGCATCATTGGCAGATTCAGTTGTAATTTAATAAGAATAGACCAATATGCTAAGGGAAGTGATTTTTCAAAAGTTCTTGTTCAACTCTGTTGCATGAAATGCTAAAATAGTTTCCTCCTCTTTGTTCGTTTCAAAGATGAAGTGTGCTTCCGATTTTTTCTCCCTATCCCTTCTATTTAAGACTGTGTTTATATGGGTGCTATACCAATAAAGGCAATGGCACCCCACTCCAGTACTCTTGCTTGGAAAATCCCACGGACAGAGGGGCCTGGTAGGCTGCAGTCCAAGGGGTCACGAAGAGTCGGAAACGACTGAGCGACTTCACTTTCACTTTTCACTTTTGGCAACCCACTCCAGTGTTCTTGCCTGGAGAATCCCAGGGACGGCGGAGCCTGGTGGGCTGCCGTCTATGGGGTCGCAAAGAGTCGGACACAACTGAAGTGACTTAGCAGCATACCAGTAAAGAGGTACTGAGAAGTGACTTTTTCCTACTGTATTTTCTAAAGTTTATGTGATGCCATGGTTTTAGATGTTATATCATTCACAGGATTTGGTCTGTGGTAAATATTTTGTAACATGATTTCTATGACAAATGTGTAAATTAAAAATTGAGTTTGTGGAGATTCCCTGTGCTGGATTTATAGTGTTTGGAATGTTATCTTCAGGGTCTTTTATGGTCAGTATTGTATTCAGATTAATCTTGGGATGTTATAGACCTAGTAATTTCAGACAAATCATCAAATTCTCAGTTTGGTCATATAGTTACTTTAGGTTATTGACTATAATCCTAATGATTATACTTTCTTGATTTTTTAAAAAATCAATATTTACTGAATTTTTTCTAAAATATGTGAAATATTCTTGGCTCCTTTTAAAATAAATGATGTTAATTTTGTATAATCATACTTAGAACAGTTTTTGTTTACATGGAGCTCTTATGATTATACTGGCCCAGTTGAGTTTATTTGGATTTCCTTTACTCCCCTATCTTTTTCCCAACGTTTAGGAGAAGAATAATGCTTCTCATGCTGGCATCCCAAGGGCTAGACCTGTATCTTGATTGGTTATTTTGTCATCTTTATCCCACTTATTTCCCTGTCTCTACTCATTTAACTTCCTTTCATAAGTACCCACTCTAAGGTAGTTAACATACATCTTTAGATATTTCTATATCTTTAGAAAATAAATAGTATTTTCTGTGTATAAATCTATAATTTTTATAAATGACATTGTGCTATACATCTCATTTTATTGTTTTTTTCTTTTTCTTTTTTCAAAGTTTAAACTTTAAACATTTTATTGTCTTTTNTAAACCTTAAACATTTTATTGTCTTTTTAAAAAAATTCAGCCTTTCATTTAAATGATCTATCCTTGTGTTGCATATGATTCTGACTCTTTACTTCTGATTGTTGTACTCTATCATGTGCATACTCTTATCTATGCATACTATGTATCCATCTTACTTACACTCACCTATTGATGTTTATAGTTTATAAAATGTGTTAAAAAGCATTCATGATATATTTACTTTTTGATCCAACAATTTTATTTAAAATACTTTATCCTAAAAAAACTACCAAAGCTGTGCAAGAAGATATATATTCAAGGATATTTGGTATATATGAGGATATAAAAGTATGTACAAAGATATTTATGATATTATAAATTTAGAACAACAAAATTTAGAAACAACCTAAATATTCAAAGTAGAAAATTGAATATACTGTGGTCTATATCTATAAGGGGATGTTATATGAAAATTAGGAATGCTTTACCAGATAATAATAGTAAATGATAAAGGCTGAGTATAAATTTTAGGTATAGTCTGATCCCAGTTGCTCATGCAGTTGTTCAGCCCTTCACTTACAAATAGTGACAGTCCAGACATTGTTTTAGAATTTAGAGGTAGAGTACCGTGTGTGTGTGTGTGTGTGTGTGTGTGTGTGTGTGTGTGTGTGTGTGTGGCGGGCGCGGGGAGGGCAGGGGTGTGTATGTCAGAAACAGATTCTTTCTTTGCCATCATAAAATTTGCAGTTTAGTCAGGAGAGGCAGAACCATAAACAAAAAATTTGTCAGTTGGCAGTAGTGCTTTGGAGAAAACTACAACAGGGTAAAGGTAAATAGGAAATGCCAAGGAAAAAGAGAAGGAATTTTGCTACTTTATATAAGGTGAGTCAGGGAAATCTCTGAAAAGTGCCGTTTAAAAAAAACTTATTTGTTTTCGTGTTGGCTGTGCTCAGTCTTCATTGCTGCTCGGGCTTTTCATTATTTGCAGCGAGCAGGGGCCACCCTGGTGTCGTTGCTCAGGCTTCTCACTGAGGTGGCTTCTCTTGTGGAGCCCAGGGACTCTGGAATGCGTGGGCTTCAGTAGTTGTGGTGCTCAGCCTCAGTTCTCTGAGGTATGTGAGATCTTCCTGGACCTAGGATTGAACCCATGTTTCCTGCACTGGCAGGCGATCCTTTACCACTGAGCCACCAAGGAAGCCCCTCTGAAAAGTGACATTTGAATAGAGACCTGAAGAAAGCTAAGGAGAGAGAAAGCAATGTTTTATCTGGGGCGGGGGGTAGGGAGGGAAATATTCTTGATGAAGGGAACTGCAGGTTCAAAGACTGCAGGCAGAGTTATGTATGTGTTCCAGCAGGAGCTTAGAGGTCAGTCGCTGAGTCAGATAAAGTGAAAGTGAAAGTCACTCAGTTGTGTCCAACTCTTTACAACCCCATGGACTATATAGTCCATGGAATTCTCCAGGCCAGAATACTGGAGTGGGTAGTCGTTCCCTTCTTCAGGGGATCTTCCCAACCCAGGGATCGAACCCAGGTCTCCCACATTGCAGGCGGATTCTTTACCAGCTGAGCCACAAGGGAAGCCCTGAGTCAGATAGACCAAGGGATAAAGTGTGTAGGAAATAAGAGAAGTAGAGATTGGGGGTGAAAATGGAGGGCCATTAGAGTTATCTTATAGGTCATTATAAGCACTTTGGCCTTTATGATTCTAAGATGAGAAGTCATTGTAGGATTTTGAGCAGAGAAATGAAATTTAATTGACTTTTAAAATTATTTTGGCTGTTTTGTGTAGAATAGACTGGAGAGGAACAGTACTGGGAAAATGGAGTTAAGAGGCTATTGTAGTAACCCGGACAACAGATGAGAGTAGTTTGGACCAATGATGAGAAGAGGTTTGATTCTGGATTTGTAATGTACATCCACAAACACCTTTTTGAAAAAATAACTGTGTATGTGTTGATATATTAATATATATTTAATTATCTCTGATGGAGTTACTGATGACTTTTTCTTGACACAGATCTGTGCTTTTCAAATTTTCTGTAACTATTTTATTTATTTTTAATTTTATTTATGTATTTTTTTTATTGTGCTGGGTCTTAGTTGCTGCGCAGACTTTTCTTTAGTTGCAGAGAGTGGGGGCTACTCTCTTGTCATGGTTTCCAGGCTTCTCATTGCGGTAGCTTCTCTTGCTGTGTAACAAGGGCTCTAGGCAAGTAGGTTTCAGTAGCTGCGGCTCCTGGGCTCTAGAGCATTGGATTGGGGATCAAACCTGTGTCTCCTGCATTGGCAGGAGGATTCTCGAAGAATCCTCCTGCCAATGCAGGAGACAGAAGAGACTTGGATTCAATCCCTGGGTCAGGGAGATTCCCTGGAGGAGGAAATGGCAACCCACTCCAGTATTCTTGCCTGGAGAATCCCATGGACAGAGGAGCCTGGTGGGCCCACAGGGTTGCAAAAAGTCGAACACAACTGAGCACACACACACATACACACACACCAGGGAAGCCCCACTATTACTTTTAAAATCAGAGAAAAAAAGTTTAAAGAAACTTTTGTTTTTACTGTGTTTTTCCCCTGATTACACACATTTAAAAGTATTACACACATTTAAAAATTTGAGTTGTATTTTTTTCCTCTTAGTGTTTGTCATTCCCTTCTGTCTGGTGATTCAGACAGTGAGCAGGCCCAGCCCTTAAATTAGAACCAGGATGTTAGTTAACTGACTAGTGAAATTGATTGAGGAAGGAAATTACAACTTTTTTCAAGCCTGGGCAGACTGTAGTCAGCATTTCCCCTGTCATCTTTGTTTTCCTTTGTGAAGTAAACTCTTAGAAGACTGCTTTATTACATTTTTTATAACTTTGGTGTGGCTGGGATACATTTTAACTTATATGTTCTGCTTTTTTTATATCGTCACTGATGCAGAATAACCCAGTGACAAAAAACTGCAGTGTTAATCAACAGGATGGTCACATCTAGGTCATCCTAGCTAAAGAGTGTGAGTTGTGTTGCTGGTTTCCTGAAAATTATTTGTGCAAATCATTAGAATGTACTGTGAGTTTTCTCCTGTGACTTATCTTTCTGATTTGCTTGATTATATCAAATATTGGAACACTTGAAAACCAATTTAAACTAGGTAAGAGTTGTACTGATCTAGAACATGCTGATTGGCAGAGAGAAAAAAAAGACTGGAGTTCAGTCTTGGTTATAACTGAGTTTTTTTTTAAATTGAAGTATAGTTGATTTACAGTGTTGTGTTAATTTCTGCTATATAGCAAAGTGATTCTGTTTATATATATATATATTCTCTTTTTATATTCTTTTCTATTATGGTTTTATTATGATTCCATATGGTTTATCACAGGATATTGAATATAGTTCTCTGTGCTGTATAGTAGGTCCTTGTTGTTTATCTATTCTAGATATAATAGCTTACATCTGCTAGTCTTAACCTCCTACTGTATCCCTCATTCACCCACCTTCCCTTTGGCAACCCCTGGTCTGTTCTCTACATCCATGAATCTGTTTCTGTTTCATAGATGGGTTCATTCATGTCATATTTTAGATTCCATGTATAAATAATATCATATGGTATGTGTCTTTCCCTTTCTGACTTCTCTTAGTATGACAGTCTCTAGTTGCATGGCTGAGTTCTTAAATGATAAATCAATAAAACTCTTATTACCTGGAAGCATAACTTGAGTTTTGTATTGCAGGAAAACAGTAGCCCTTGCTTTGTTGCTTTTTTATCCCTTGCTCTGATTGGCATTGTTTAGTCCTCTAACATTACCTGGAAAATGGAGATTTTGGCTTTTTGATCCGAGGAGCAAGTATCTCTCCAGATGATGCAAGGAGCACAGTGGCTGTGATAAAAGTTTCTTTTGCTTTGTATTTTGGTTTGAAATCACTAGTAAATTGCAAATATGTGATGGCACTTGTTTTAAAAATAGCAAAATTGCTTCATGGCCCGATGGCTATACTTTAAAAAAAAATAAATATGTTTTTTTTTTCTTTATAGAAAGAGAAATATCTTATATTTTAGATATGAAGAAATTTAATCTATGAACTACTGTTTTTGTAGTCTGAAAAACTGTCTATACCTCCTAGATCTTTGTATACCTATTAAGCAACTTGATGGTAAACATTTTGCTATGTCTGACATTTTTTTTTTTGTCTAATGAGCATGTTGGTTTTTGGTTAAGTTTTCAAATGACCTAAAACTGGTATTCTTCTTGTTCCCTAAATGTTTAAGGGAGAATAATTCCTTTGCTTCAAAAACACCTATCTTCCCTAGTTTATGCTTTCTGAATTTCTTAATTACTTTTCTATGAATCTTGTGTGGTACTGTGGAAAGAAAATAGTCTGCCATCATTCTGACCCCCATGAATCCCAGCTCTGCCACTGAATAGTTAGTTTCCTCATCAGTAAAACTATAATATAGATTTGTTGTCATATGTTGCTAGCTTTGTGCCTAGTGTGGTAATAGGTAGCCAGTAAATATTATTTGTTCTGTTATCTTTATTTATGTTTTTAATTTGGCTCCTGTATTGACTAAAACCTTTGGTGGTTTTGTTACAATGTTAGAAAGTTTTTGTACAGAATACTATACAAAAGAATGTCAGTTACTGAATTTGGTCTGCATGATATTAGATCTTTAACCCAGGTATTGCTTTTTTTCATTCTTTTTAAAGATGTTTAATGTGCAGTTTTGTAGTATATTTGAAACATATAATTGTGCCAGATACCCTGCAAGTTCTCTGTGCTAGAAACTTTTTAAACATTGTCTCTAATCCCCATAACTGTTTAAGGTTTATACACTATATTTTTCCATTGAAGAGAAAGCTTAGGATCATACTCGGAAAAGTTTTTAAAATGTGTTTGTAATAATGGGCCTATCATTATGGATTAAAATCCATATGGTTTATTGTAAACTGATCTTCTGTTATTGGAAAGTGAAACTTCCATTATTAAACTAGAGTCATTTCCACTGGACTTGCAGGGTAGTGGTTGTCAAGAAGCTGTTAGTTGTGGTATTAAAATGTTCTTGAAGTCATTGTGAACTGTTGGAGGGCTCTCTCCTTTTCCCATAAAGAAAAGGAAAGAAAGAGAAGTCACTCAGATGTCCAACTCTTTGCGACCCCATGGACTGTAGCCTACCAGGCTCCTCTGTCCATGGGATTTTCCAGGCAAGAGTACTGGAGTGGGTTGCCATTTCCTTCTTTTCCCATAACATGTTTATCAATTAATTCTTTTTTTTAGATTTTATTGAAATATAGTTGATTTACAAAGTTTAAATTTCTGCTCTACAATAGAGTAACTCAGTAATATATGTATATTCACATATGTTCTTTTTTGTATTCTTTTCCAGTATGACTTATCATCGGTACTGAATATACAGTAGGACTTTGTTGTTTATCCATCCTATATATAATAGTTTGCATCTGCTAATCCACTCCTAGTCCTTTCCTTCCCCACCTTGCTCCTCCTTGGCAACCACAAGTCTGTCCTCTATATCTGAGAGTCTGTTTTTGTTGGTAGGTATGTTCATTTGTGTTGTATTTTAAATTCCACATGTAAGTGATATTACATGGTATTTGTCTTTTTTTTAACTTACTTTTCTTAGTATGATAATCTCTAGTTGCATCTATGTTGCTGCAAATGGTATTATTTCATTACTTTTAATGGCTGAGTAATATTCCACTGTATATATGTATCACATCTTTATCCATTTATCTATCAGTGGACATTTAGGTTTTTTCCATATCTTGGCTATTGTAAATAGTGCTACTGTGGACATAGAGGTGCATGTATCTTTTCAAATTAGAATTTTCTCTGGATATATGTCTAGGAGTGGAGTTGTTGGATCATATAGCAACTCTGCTTTTAGGTTTTTGCAGAATCTCTACATACTGGTTTCCAGAGTGGGTACACCAATTTACATTCCCACCAGAAGTGTTAGAGGGTTCTCTTTTCTCCATATCTTCTATAGCATTTATTATTGGTAGACTTTTTAATGATGGCCATTCTGACTGGTGTGAGGTGGTACCCCATTATTGTTTTGATTTGCATTTCTCTAATAATTAGTGACAGTGAGCATCTTTCCATGTGCCTATTGGCCATCTGTATGTCCTCTTTGGAGAAATGTCTACTTGGGGCTTCTGCCTGTTTTTCAACTGGGTTGTTTATTTGTTTTGGAGGGGTTGTTATTGAATTATAGGAGCTGTTTGTATATTTTGGAAATTTAGCCCCTGTCTGCTATATCCTTTGTAGATATTTTCTCCTAGTCTGTAGATTGTCTTTTCATTTTGTTTATGGTTTCTTTTGCTATGTGAAAGCTTCCAAGTTTGATTAGGTCCCATTTGTTTATTTTTGTTTTTATTCCTGTTGCCTTGGCAGAGCTAAGAAAACACTGGTTTTACCTATGTTTTCATATAGGAGTTACATATGGTCTTATATTTATGTCTTTAAGCATTTTGACTCTGTTTTTGTGTATGGTGTGAGTATGTGTCCTAGCTTCATTGGTTACATGTGCCTGTTCAACTTTCCCAGTTACACTTGCTAAAGAGATTGTCTTTGTCTTTGCCCCACTGTATATGCCTCTTTTGTTGATGATTAATTGTTCATAGGTGTGTCAATTAATTCTTAAATCTTCAGAGTATAAATATCTTCCTTAATTATCATCATTTTAACCTTTGACTTCTGTAGTAACATTATGTTTTTCCCACTTAAAACATATTCTTTTTAATGATTCTGATTATATCAAAAAGAATATCTAGTGTATTTTATTAAAGTTGGTATAGTGGTTTAGTTTTTCGAGATTAACATAAAATAATTCAATCATAATTGATATTTAATTTTTTCTTGTTAAATAAGAATATTTAAGTATGGCCTTAGTATATTTTGTAGTTATTGACATAATGTTTCACTTATGTTTAAAATTGGTCAGTTGTTAAGCATATTTATATGTTATAAAAGGGAACTTGTTTAATAATTATCTGCCTCTTATTTACAAAGACTGTGAGTGTAAAAGAAATACAGACATATTTTGAATACATTAGAGCCAAGTTTGAGTTTTTATCTTATTGGCATGGGAATTTACAATGATTCATTGGGTTGTTTCTGTATTTAACTGACTGGTTTCAATTTAGATGTACCCTTTTCCCAATATTGATTTGCTTAATTTAAAATAGCAATCTTATGAGTGCAGGGAATAGTTTAACATCCAAATATTTGATTTTATAGTTATTAAAAAATGATTAAGCTATTCACCATTGTGTTAATAATCATTGGGGAATACTTTTCAGTAGAAAATCTTTGATTCTTATTTCTAAAATTTGGTTGCTTATTTTTGGCCTTAATGACATTATTAACTTCTGTGGGAAACAGTGAGCCCTATAAGAAGTATTTGGATTTTTGTTGCATATTTTGAAAGTTTACTTCAAATGATAGTTGAAAATCATTATTATTGTGAAAAACATTCTTGGGTGTAGTTTGTTATTAAATACATTTACTTGAGGTAAATAATCGTAGCACCCATTGGGATTATTTTGCTTACTAAACAATTTCTGAGAATTTTCAAAATATAGTGTACATAAAGTAGTTTATCTTCTGTCTACCTCTATCAAGAACTCATTTGTCACTGATAAGTTTTTAAGTACACATCCCAGATGACAAGCTGCTTCCTAAACAGGACAATATCAAGAATATAGACTGTGAATGATTCTATATTTTGGGGTAAATGAGATCAGTTCCAGAACCATCTTACTGTCTTAAGGAGTTGTCTTTCTACCGTTACTAAGCAACTGGATTGGGAGCCAAGAATGATTTTTTTCCTTCTAGAGTGCCACCAGGAAATTTCTATGATGAGGGAAATTCCCTGTTAGACAATGCTGTCATCAGATGGAAAGTATAGATTGAAATAAAGAGAGAAGGAGTCTCAAAACAAAGCTTTCTAGCCCTGTGTTTCATTTCCAGGAGGAAATGTAGATTAATTTTCATTCTAATGAAGTGGGTATAACTTTGTTTTGAAATGGTTCTGGCATTTATGTTTTTGTTGGAAATACTTTGTGTCCTTCCTTTTATTTCTCTTAATTTAGAAGTTCTATGTTTACTCATCTGTTTGAAAGATTGTGAAGACCAAAAATAAGACCCAGAATACTGTAGTTTTTTATCACAAGAGAATAGTTGAAAGTGTTTGTTATCACTATTTTAGAGTCCCTTTATCACAGTTAACAGGCCACTAATGATGAAGTTCATTATATCAGTCTCTAAAATCCAAAGATGAATCTGGGTGGGAGTAGAGCGGGGAAACAGGAGAAGGCTGCTTAGATAGACAACTGAAATGGCTTAGCAAATGGGGAGATTTTATCTCTTATAGTCTGTGGAGAATATTTTGAGATCATATTTCTCTTAAAATTTAGAACATTTAATAGACAAATTTCCAACTGTATAGTATTAGATTTCTAAACTGTAGAAGTTAGGTGCAGTCTACAGTTATAGTTTATTTTGGAAAAATTACAGTTATCTCCAGTTCTCTGTCCTATTTATACTATTATCTTCTATTTGTACCTATTTTTAAATCTTAATCCATTCTTTGTAATGACTTCAGCTTCAAGTAATTTAACATTTATGTTGATTATATTCATATCAAAGAATCTTGGTCACTAAAGGGAGAGAGATTTTAAAAAATTGAGAAAGATACAGGTGGATTTCCAGATCCCAGTTAGAAAAATCATCTTTAACTTATAAGCCAAGAAAATTTAATCTGTATATTGTTGAAGGAAAATAGATCTAAAGACCTCACGAACATCTTTTTAAAATCACTTCCAAAATAGAAAGGTGGGATTTCCGCTTGAGAACTTTAATTAGCCCAGAGAATGTAGAGTTTACAAGGAGTTTAACTGCTTCTGGCTCTTCTGTGGCCCTGTCACTGCTCATTTATCCTCTCAATATAAAACCACATGACAATTCAGCTCCACCTGTTTGCTGTGGTCTCACTAAGGCAAGCGTTTTCCGAATGTATTCTGGCTGGGGTATTTTTTCCTCTTCTTTTTTTCATATTCAGATTTTACTCTACATAGAACTTAGGAACTGAATTCAGTATATCACTGCTCTGTACCAAATTGCCTTGTAAACTCTAATGGGACAAATATTTTGAGATTCTTCTACATGGATTATGAGTAAAATATTAGGAATTATTTTTAGACAGTATGGAAAATACACTGTGGATCAGTTTAATGATGCCTGTACTCAGCAAACATTTATTGAGCTCATATTCCATAGCCAGGAACTAGGAGTATAGACATAAATAAGATGTGATTCCTGCCCTCAAGGAGGTCATTGTCTGCCTCTGAAGTCTTAAATTTTGACACAAAGAAATAAGAGACTCAACTAGCTAGTCTCCTGTATGTGAAAAATAATGAACTGCAGCGGCAAAGCACAAGTTGTTGGATGTTGCTGTTCTATTTTATTTAGTCTAGAAAAACCTGGAAAATAAAATTCTAGTAAACAATGGAGGGTTTTGCCATGATTATTAAATGTTTGGTAAACATTTCCCCAAGGCCTGCTATGTGTAAGCATCATGCTCAACACGAGGGATAGAAAATGTATGAGATAAAGTGTTTTATTCTAAATGAGGACAATCGAAGAGAAAGCTACGTATACAGATAATTACAATATGGTAGGAGTAGACAGTTTATTACCAAATTTTTTATTTATTAAATAAAACTTATTTATTAAATCAATTTATTACCAAATGATTTCTCTTGGTTGCAATGACAGTAGGGAATAAGGAGAGACTAAGATCAAGAAGTCAGAAGTCACTGCTGACTGAAGGAGGCAACCTTTCTTACCTCGGAGAATCTTTCTAAAGCTTTTCTTGATTTTATATCATGTGTCAACAATGTCAGTGACAATTACCAAGAGAAATATCAAAATATATCATAAAACACGACAAATATTTCTGTTACAAAGATGCATTTTGGTTATCATAATAAAACCTCATATTTTGGCCTTGCTTTGGAGTTGACCCTTTAAAGATGCTTCCTATTAGGAGCAACTTCCTATTTTGCAAATTTAAAAAATGAAGAAAGAAAGAATAAAGCACTACCTCTAGTGATACTGCTAAAAATGGCAATCAGTTTGCTTGGCTCTAATTGGGTACATCTGTAAATTTGGTGTTAGCAGGCCCAGAATGTTAGGACAGATTGGCTTGTGGAGTAGAACAGCTATTTGAGAGGATTTAATGATGGACCATATTAGAAAACAGAGGTCTACAGGAGGTACACATCTGATATTTTTATTTCTCAGCTAGCTGAAGTGTTTGGTTTTACCTTTTCTTATTCTTTAAGACATCTTAAACAATGAAATTCTTCAAAGAACCTTTTATCTCTGTGCTGTAGGTCTGTTTATTAGCTGAAGTCTGTTCATTGCAAGGACTGTTGCTGAGGCTGAAACTCCAGTACTTTGGCCACCTCATGTGAAGAGTTGACTCACTGGAAAAGACCCTGATGCTGGGAGGGATTGGGGGCAGGAGGAGAAGGGGATGACAGAGGATGAGATGGCTGGATGGCATCACCAACTTGATGCACATGAGTTTGGGTGAATTCTGGGAGTTGGTGATGGACAGGGAGGCCTGGCGTGCTGCGATTCATGGGGTCACAAAGAGTCGTACAGGACTGAGCGACTGAAGTGAACTGAACTGATTAGCTGAAGTGTACTTTTCCTTTAGTATCAAGAGCTGCTCCTAAATTCTAGGTATTCATCAAAGTTTTCCTATCTGGCAATGACAGCCAGTTTTGATTCCCTTTGCTTTCTTTAATTTAGAATCTTTCAAAGTTAGTTATTAATATTAACTCTTCAATTGTCAGAGATAATAGTTTTAGTTACTAAGTATAAACTTAATTTTCCTATTTGAGATTTTCTTTTTTATACTCCTTTTGAAATTGAACTGTTTTTACAATGCTCAAAAGATTTAAAGTCTTGAGCTTTATACTCAAGTGGTACTTGGGTATACTTTTTTTGTTTTGTTAACTGAGTTTGGGGCAAACTATTGCTCACTTTGTGTGTGCTAAAATTTCACCTGTTATAGGCCAAGAATAATTTCTCACCTTTTCTGTAAGAAGAGTTTGAAAGGTAAGACTAATTTATTTGCAATTATAACGTACCATTACTATTAGGTCATTAGATCAGAGTGCCTATTAAATTTCAAAGCATTATCATAGTGATTATGATTACTGTTACAGCTGGAGACAGTCTTCTCTAGAACATATTAGTCTTCTCAGTCTAGCACAAGGTTTGGCAAAGCTTTATTTTTAATTAAAATTTATAGTTTTGCCATTATTGAAGATTTTATAGAATATGGACTGCATTGTTAGGAGGTATCAACTCTGACTAACTGGCAGTGACTACCCAGAGTATCAGTTAACAATTAGGAGGCTTCCAGGGGACATTTGGCGGAGAAGGCAGTGGCAACCCACTCCAGTACTCTTGCCTGGAAAATCCCATGGACGGAGGAGCCTGGTAGGCTACAGTCCATGGGGTCGCACAGAGTCAGACACGACTGAAGCGACTTAGCAGCAGCAGCAGCAGGGGACATTTGGGAAAAAGTGGTCAGTTTAGTTCCATCACTCAGTCATGTCCAACTCTTTGCAACCCCATGGACTGCAGCATGCCAGGCTTCCCTGTCCATTACCAACTCCCAGAGCTTACTCAAATTCATGTCCATTGAGTCGGTGATGCATTCCAGTCGTCTCATCCTCTGTCATCCCCTTCTCCTCCTGCCTTCAGTCTTTCCCAGCATCAAGGTCTTTTCCAGTGGGTCAGTTCTTCACATCAGGTGGCCAAAGTATTGGAGCTTCAGCTTCAGCATCAGTCCTTCCAGTGAATATTCAGGACTGATTTCCTTTAGGATTGATTGATTTGATCTCTTTGCAGTCCACGGGACTCTCAGGAGTCTTCTTCAACACCACAGTTCAAAAGCATCAATTCTTTGGTGCTTAGCTTTCTTTATGGTCCACCTCTTACATCCATACATGACTACTGGAAAAACCATAGCTTTGAATAGATGGACCTTTGTCAGCAAAGTAATGTATCTGCTTTTTAATATTCTGTCTAGATTGGTCATATCTTTTCTTCCAAGGAGGAAACATCTTTTAATTTCATGGTTATAGTCACCATCTGCAGTGATTTTGGAGCCCAAGAAAAAAAGTCTGTCACTGTTTCCATTGTTTCCCCATCTATTTGCCATGAAGTGATGGAACTGGATGCCATGATCTTAGTTTTTTGAATGTTGAGTTTTAAGCTTTTTCACTATCCTTTTTCGCTTTCATCCAAAGGCTTTTTAATTCTTCTTTACTTTCTGCCCTAAGGGTGGTGTCATCTGCATATTTAAGGTTATTGATATTTCTCCCTGCAATCTTGCTTCCACCTTGTGCTTCATCCAGCCCAGCATTTCACATGATGTACTCTGCATATAAGTTAAATAAGCAGGATTAATAATTACAAAGCTTCCAGGGGACATTTGGAAAGGAGTGGTACGATCTCATAATGTCTGATATGATCACACATTGGGAAGAGAGGGAGTGGGATTTGTGTTACCTATCCCATATGTTAGTCAAATCTTTAAATGGTGGCTTAGAGTAGATAGTTGTGTGTGTATTTGTCACTCTGTCATGTCCAGCTGTTTATGACCCCATGGACTATAACCCCCAGGCTTCTCTGTCTATGGAATTCTCCAGGCGAGAGAGAATACTAGAGTGGGTTGCCATTCCCTTCTCCAGAGAATCTTCCCAACGCAGGACTCAAACCCTAGTCTTTTGCCCTGCAGCAGATTCTTAACCATCTGAGCCACCAGGGAAACCCCACTTAAAAATTAATATGAGTTATTCTTACCATATCCCTTACCATATCTTACCATATCCCTTAGAAAATTATCCTCTCTTTGTGGAAATACCTCTAATGAGGAACTCCCTGCCTGCTTGAGATCCCATTCTGTTGTTGCACAGCTCTGCAATGTCGTATTTCTTCCAATCCAGTTATTGCTCTGTGTATTGAATATTCCTAAAAACCTGATACAAAGGGTTTCAGGCAAGGGCAAATTATGAGGGGTGTTGTTTTTTTTTTTTGGTATCATTTATCAACCTTTTTTTTTCTTGGCCTATTTTAAAAACTTTTCATTTCAAATTGGTAAGCATTCACAAGTTGTCAAAGTAGTACAGAGTTCTTGTGTATTCTTCACCTAATTTTCCCTAATGGTTGCTGCTGCTGCTGTTGCTAAGTTGCTTCAGTCGTGTCCGACTCTGTGCGACCCCATAGATGGCAGCCCACCAGGCTCCCCCGTCCCTGAGATTCTCCAGGCAAGAACACTACTGGAGTGGGTTGCCGGTACCTTCTCCAGTGTATGAAAGTGAAAAGTGAAAGTGAAGTCGCTCAGTTGTGTCCGACTCAGCAAATCCATGGTCTGCAGCCTACCAGGCTCCTCCGTCCATGGGATTTTCCAGGCAAGAGTACTGGAGTGGGTTGCCATTGCCTTCTCCATTCCCCAATGTAACTTCCTATAAAACTATAGTACTATAGCAAAACCAGGAAATTGATATCCATACAATTCATAAACCTTATTCAGATTTCATCAGTTTTACACGCATTTCTTTATGTATGTATCCGGTTCTGTGCAATTTTATCTTGTGTAGCTTTGTCTAACTACCACTGTAGCCCCAATATAGAACTGTTCCATAAGCACAAAGAGCTCCCTCATACTACCACTTTATAGCCACACCCAGTCCTCTCCACCATCCCTAGTTCTGGGCCAGTGCTAATCTGCTGTCCGCCTCTGAAATTTTGTCATTTCAAGAATTTTATGTAAATGGCATATAGTATATAACCTTTGAGATTGACTTTTTTCACCCAGCCTAATTCCCCTGAGGTTATATCCAAGTTGTCACATGCCTCACTAGTTAATCCAGTTTTAAAAATTACTATTGATGTCTTCTTAGGGCCACAATAAATATTTGTCTATATGTATGATGTTTAAAATATTATAAAAGTGATTAATTTAAACTTGTAGAGCTGTTAAGGGTTCCCAAGTGGCGCTAGTGGTTAAAAAAAAAAAAAAAAAACCCATCTGCTAATACAGGAGGCATAAAATCATGTGGGTTCAATTCCTGGGGTGGGAAGATCCCTTGGAGGAGGACATGGCAACCTACTCCAGTATTCTTGCCATGGAAATCTCATGAACAAAGGAGCCTAACGGGCTACAGTCCATAGGGTTACAAACAGCCAACACAACTGAAGCAACTTAACACACACACACACACACACACACACATGCACATGTAGAGATAGCTGTTAAATTCAAATTCAGTTGTTGCACAGTTGTTGTTGTTCAGTTGCTAAGTCATGTCTGATTCTTTGTGACCCATGGACTGTATCATGCCAGGCTCCCCTGTCCTGCACTATCTCCCAAAGTTTGCTCAAATTCAAGACCATTGAGTTGGTGATACTATTGAACTGTGTTGTCCTCTGCTGCCTCCTTCTCCTTTTGCCTTCAGTCTTTTCCAACATCAGGATCTTTTCTAATGAGTCTGCTTTGTGCATCAGGTGCCAAATATTACAGCTTCAGCTTCAGTATTAGTCCTTCCAATGAATATTCAGGGTTGATTTCCTTTAGTATTGACTGGTTTGATCTTGAAGTCCAAGGGACTCTCAAGAGTCTTTTCCAGCACCACCATTAGAAAGCATCAATTCTTTGGAGCTTAGTCTTCTTTATGGTCCAACTCTTACATGCATACACGACAACTGGAAAAACCATAGCTCTGACTTATCAGACCTTGTTGGCAAAGTGATGTCTCTGCTTTTTAGTAGGCCATCTAGGTTTGTCATAGCTTTCTTTCCAAGGAGCAAGAGCCTTTTAATTTCATGGCTGATATTGGAGCCCAAGAAAATTAAAATCTGTTACATCATACACGTGAAATTTCAGCTTTCACTATTTATTGTTAAACTGTTAGGGCTAGTAAGGAGTGCACGACTGTCTGGAGACACCATTCCTCTGACAGTGTTTAACCATCCCTAGTACCACATGTTCATATTTAACCTTTTATTGCCACTTCTGTGGCTAGGGGCTCTCTACCTGAGTGGGTGATCATGTGGATGAAATGAGACATAGAACTCAAAAAATATAAAATTGTCCATTCCATAGCAAACAAAAATAACTGTGTAAGGTACAAATGTTAATGGTGGTTGTATTTGGTATACAGAGATTGACAAGAGGTATATATTCTTAAAAAAGAACTTGTCTTTATTTTCCAACTTCTCCATAATGAATGCATTTTATCTTTGTTTTTCTACTTACAAAAATATGCATGCTTATTAAAAATTGAAACATGACAGTTATATACATTAGAAATTGAAAGTATACTTAAATTTCTCACCCAAAGTTGTCTGTTTATTTTTTATGTGCATCAAATAAGCTTTAGTTATTACTATTAAAAATAAAAATTTCCTGCACACATTGTTGTGCATCTTTCTTTTTTACTGGGGTATCTTGAACATTTTTCCATATCTGCTCACATGGTTTTAATAGTTACTTTGCTGTGTACATGTACTGTTCTTTCATTTATTTGGTCACTCTTCATTGAATGCCTGCTGTGCCCAAGGCACCATGCTGGGGAAATTGTGATGAATAATACATGAAACTTCCATTTTAGAGGGAAGACAGACATTAATAATGATTAATTTCTCAATTGATTATTTGATTAGGAATGTAATATGCACTAGGAAAAAGCAGTATAGAAAGCCAAGTCCATGCCTGTCAGAGGGACTTAACCAGGTTTGGGAACCAAGGAGGATCTCTCTAATATAACTTTTGAGGTAAGATCTGAGGATGGCTATGTATGATAAGGACATGACTGATGGAGTATAAGTAGACATTAGTGTACTTATCATTTAATTAAAATAAAAAGAAAAGCCATAAAACTATTGGATGTGTGAATATGCATGTTCATAGAGGAAAACAAAACTGGTAAAATATATCTCAAAGTGTTAATACTGTGGTGGTATTACAGGTACCATTTTTTTTTAACAGAAAATTTTTAAGAGAAACATTAGCTTTACTGAAAAATTGAGAAAATGGCATAGAGTTCCCATGTACCCTACCCTCCACCACCAAAACACACACAGACACACACGCACGCACACACACGATCACACTTTCCCCTATTAACATCTTAAAATAGTATGGGACATTCATTCCAATTAATAAACCAGTATTGATACATTATTGTTCACTACCCAGTGTTTAGTAAGGTTTTCTTAATTTTTACCTAATATACCTTTTCTGTTCCAGGAGCCCATCCAGGGTGCCACATTATGTTAAGTTTTCACTTCTGTTTAGACTATCGGCTGCAGACAGTTTCTCAGACTTCATTTTTGATGTTCTTGACGGTTCTGAGGTATACTGGTATTTTGTAGAATGTCCCTCAGTTGGGATTTATCTGAGGATTTTCTCATGATCTTACTGCAGTATAGGTTTTTGGGAGGAGACCACAGAAATAAAGTGCCATTCTCGTCACATCGTATCAAAAGTGCATACTATGAATGTGATTCAACCCTGTTGATGTTACCGTTGATCACCTGGCTGAAGCAGTGTTTGTCAGGTTTCTCCACAGTAAAGTTATTTTGCCCTTCTCCTTTCCATATACTGCCTTTTTACAAGGAAGTCTCTCTGCACAGCCTACACTTAGAGTCAGTTATGCTTTACTTCCTTGAGGGAAGAGTATCTACATAAATTACTTGGAATTCTTCTGCACAGAAGATTTATCTTTTCTCCTCCATTTGTTTATATATTCAATTGTGAGTATGAACTCATGGAGATGTATTTTATGCTTTGGGTTTTAATCTAATATTACTTTATTTTATTGCCCAAGTTGTTCAAGTTTGGAACCATTAAATTGGCTTTCAATTGCCTCTTGTGTGCCCCTTGGACATAGCCTCATTAACACGGTTTTGTTTATTTTCTAAGCACTTCCTTATTTTATGACACTGCAAGATGTTTCAGGCATTCTTGTGTATTTTCTGTCACAGACTTAGAATCAGCCATCTTTCCAAGGAGGCGTGCTTCCTTTTATTGGAGACTGGTGTTAGAAACTAGGTTTGGGGTGCTGTCTTACTTTTCTCTTAATGTTTTTTTTTTTTTCCGGACTCTATATTTTTCTCTTTATCCCTTTTTTTTCACCCTTAAAACCTTTGATAAAATAAGTATGAATTCTACCATGGCAAATTTAGATTGGCTCATTAAATATCTGTTTCGAACTACCTTCTCCCGTCTTCCTTCTTCTTTAGACATCTTTCAGCCAGGGTTGGCCATGTGACACAGCGCTGGACAGGGAGATGTCAGTACAAACATCCTGGGAACACTTTCTTTGCAAAGCTGAAGCTCAGAACCTGAAGGGAGATATCTTTGGGCCCTTTAGCCTTCTTCCTGTCAGGAAAATGGAACTGATGCCTGGGTGTTGAGCATGAACATGAAAACAAATGCTAGGGAATGCAAAATAAGGAGAAGGAACCTTGTTCTATGATATCATGGCTGACTTAGGGTTGAACTATCCCTGGTCTGCCCAGCTCCAGACTACTTGTTACCTGAAAGAAAATAAACTCCTATGTGTTCACCCTGTCGTCATTTGGTTTGCCTGTAATTGCTACAGCTAAGCACACAGTCTTAGCCAATTCACATATCAACTTGGTTGACAAAATTATTATTTATTCAAGACATTTGTTGAGGACCTACCACATGTAAGCCCCCATATATATGGGGTGAAAAGAGAGTTCTGTTGACATTATCCCAGTTCCCACTGAACCCAAATTTAATAATGTTATGTAGAATAGGATAATTATACCAGTAACTATGATGAAAGATGGAATATAGTAATATTTGTTATTTACTTGGTCACAGTTACTCATTGTCACTTTAATTTATCTTAATTCTGTTCCTTGTATCTGCAAGTGGTTTCACAGTTTACCTAGTTCCAAGACAGAAACAAGGATAGTCCTAGCCTCTTCCTTTTCTCTAACTTTCCATACCCATTTGATAACCACAGACTGTTTTCTTACCTTTTAAATATTTTTTGTCCCATTTTTAAAATTCCTTTGCTCCTCTATTAGTTCTCAACCTCATAAATTTCTGTCACACAGGTCACTATGACCTGTCATACATAGTTGCCTTGTCCCCAGTTTACTTTGCAGTAGGGGCAGACGTGGCCCAGTGGGTGAGCTTTGTCCAGTTAGAGGCAGGAAAGCTGCTATGGGGGTACCACTGAGAGGGAGAGGGAGGCCAAGAAGCAGCAGCGTTTGTCCTCCTGATGCCAGAGAGTAGAGGAAATGGCCCTGTAGGTAATGAAGCTCCCTGCACTTCTGGCCTGCCAATTCCTTCCAAGCTGTCCCCGAGAGTTGGCTGCATGCCCATTTGAACAGGTGGGCCAGCTAGGGCTGCCCCACTAGAATCCAGGATTTGACACACACACACACACCCGTGGCCCCTTCACCCTAGTACAGAGAACATTCAGTGCCCCATTCTAGGACCAGAGATGCTGGCCTCCGTCCACCCACACGCCAGACATATGCTAGTGGACAGTGCAAACCTCAGCTTGGCTGCAGTCCAGGTCCCTGCAGTGCCCTCCCAAGTTGTAACAGGGGCAGGGCAGGCTGTATCCCTTTGTGTGACCATTAGCATGAGACCCTTAGTGGGGTGGCTAGAGGTCCTGCTCTAACAGCCAGGAGCCGGGTCAGCCAGGATCCGGGTGATGCTCCCAGTAGAATGTGGTAAGAGCCGGATCTCGGCCTTCTCCTCAGGGCTGGTGAGTGAACCAGGGGTCCAGGACAGGCTGAGGGCTCTGTAGGCACCAAGGCTGCCCACTGGCTGGACCCAGGCCTTGGAGCATCAATAAACCTCTCCCCTACCCTCACCTGTGTGACTTAATGGCAGCGGTAGTCTCCATGGGTCACAGGCAGTTCCATGGAGGCCTCAGCAACTGCCATATGGACACTGCCATCGAGGTAACAGCTTCAAACAGCTTCACTCTTTCCATTCAAGTTTCAAAAATTGGTAGATTAGTTGTCTACTCCTAAGAGGTGGCCAGAAGTCAGATGTAAGTTGCAAGGACATTGCATGTCATTACTTCAGTCCACCTCTGTGGTTGGGGATATTCACAAAGAAGGGTAATTGTTCTAAGTTGAGAATTAACCTGATTGGTATTTGCTACCTTGCCCTTTCTTGTCAGAACAGAAAACAACATTTGTCTGGGTGGAGCTTAACAGGAACGTTATGACCTGACCTCAAGAACAAAGGCTCTGACACCAGAAGTTTGCAACAACTAACCACATCCCTCCCTCACCTTGCCTATAAAATGGCTCTGTGGACTGCTTTCAGGAAGTTCCGGAGGTTTTTAAGGCAAGGGCTACCCATATCTCTGCAGTAAACTCTTCTCTGCTCCAAACGCTGATGTTTTGGTATTGTTTGGCTTCACTGTGCATTGGACATATGGACTTGGGTTCAGTAACAATTTCTCTCCATACCACTGGCAAAGGAATTTTTCCAAAAGGCATATAAAATCTTGTTTCTGTCTTCAGTAAAATCATTTGTACAGTCTCTAGGTTAAATTTGAATTTTTTTTTCCCCTTGAAAGCCCTTTGGGATCTGACTTAGCCTGGCTGTCCATTTTCATCTTACGGCAGTGACCCAAACACAAAGGACACATCACCCGCTGACTTCATCCTACACGTGTGACTAGTTCTGTCTTTAGTTTTCTTTGTCTTTATCTCAGAACATTAGTTCAAGCGGGAACTCTCATTATCTTTAATGCAGACCCCGGTTCAATCCCTGTGTTGGGAAGATCTCCTGGAAAGAGAAATGGCAACCCACGCCATTATTCTTGCCTGGAAAATCCCATGGACTGGGATTTTTTCCCTGGTAGGCTATAGTTAGTCCATGGGGTTGCAGAGTCAGACACGACTGAGTGACTTCACTTTCACTTTCTTTCTTTAATACCTTTAGTTCTTTAAGACTCAGAGCTGATGTTTTAGAAGACCTTCTCTAATTCTCTCCCATCCCTCTCAAAAATCCCTGTACTCAACCTCTGTTATCACATTACTGGCTGTTATTCTTGAAATACCTCTTGAATTCATCTACTTTCCATCACCATTACCACCACTTTGTTTGTTCTAGACTACCATCATCATAACCTATTTCAGTGTTCTCTCAGATCAACTCTGGTAATTTACTCAGTATCCAGTGATTTTTTTCAGACTCCATATCTGATCATTATAGCCATGTGCTTAAAACTCCTTCCCTGATTTCATAATGATCTAGGCTATGAAGTAAACCCTAATGTCTCCTGTAATGTAGACTGGTTTCTGCAAACCTACTTCTCTAGCCTCACTTGTTTTCATTCTTTAAATATACTTTGCTCCTTTTAATCTTAGGGTCACACATGTCAGTCTCTTATCTGAAACATTTGTCACTTAGATCTCAGCCTTCCAGTCTCAATACTTTCTCAGAAAAGGATATCTCCACCCAGCTCTATGTCAGTTTCCTTTGTTATGTGTTTCACTTACTCTGCCTTTTGCACAAACTTGTAGAATTGAGCAAGGTGGAGAGCATATAGTTGCATTTAATTTTCAACAATGATTATAGTTCCTTTCTTTATTCTGCATCCACCCTTCTAGAAACCTTCATTCCTTCTGTACAAACTACTCATTTCCTTTGTGTTGTGCCTGGACTTCATGATCAATTCCTTAAATATGGCTCATGTCGGAACTCAAGGTTCTCTTGCAGTTCTTTTACAGCCTGACCCATTTTTCTCTCCAATTTTTTACTTTTGGTTTATTCTGTTTTTCATGTTTTGGTAAGAAACTCATAAAGAAAGTTAGCAGTTGTTTGCTTGGTTCAGAGTAATATAAGCTCTACTTAAATGAGTGCTGTGAACAAGCTAGAGACATTACAAGGAATGACTCAGCCTGCATTCTGTTTCTCACTACTGTGACCCCCAGTACAGTTAGAACTTTGTGTGATTTTGTGGACTGCTGTCAGACATTCAGATTTGATCATGATTTAAACATATATTGCAAAATCAGGGACTTAAGAGTTGAAAGAGGCTTTAGGGGTCATTTAGTTTTAGACCAACCACTTCTCTATTCAATGTCATTTGGTTTCTGAGTGTTCTTTCCTACCCATATACAAGAGATTGTCTTATATACAGTGAACTGAAACCTGCCTCAGTGACCATCCACCAGCTTTACTTCTTAGCAGTGTTTGTGGTGTGACAACTCATGTATCTGAAGACAGCCATCATGTCCTCTGTAAGTAGTTTTCCTCCAGGAAGAATAGCCCCAGTTCCTCTTGTATCATGGCTTTAAAATTCTTTTATCGTCTTATTTGAATTTATAAAATTTTTATTTTTGAGTGTTTTAGACTATTTACTACTCTATCCACTTCCCATTTGGAGAAGGAACTGGCTACCCACTCCATTATTCTTGGTTGGAGAATCCCATGGACAGAGGAGCCTAGTGGGCTACAATCCATGAGGTTACAAAGAATCAGGCACAACTGAGTGACTAACTTTCCACTTCCCATTAGTGTAAATAATAAAGGTGATTGCAAATAAAACACGTTGATAGGTATTTATGGCAAATGCAAAATATACACAAATGCAAATAAGTTGAGAGAACCTACGAAATACAGTTTGGTGTTCAGCTTACAGATCAGAAAAAACTCTTTTTCCACTTCTTTTGGTGGATTAAATGGGGAATGGAGACAGAGAACATTTGGGTGATAGAAACTGGTATAGGTGATGATTTGTGTGATGTATGATCATTTCTTTAGCTGTGTTATACCATTACATATGCACATCATCATCATTTTCAATCTGTGATCAGTTGCTCAGTTTCATAAATACAATGTATCCAACATTTTGCCACACCAGGCATATAGACTGTTGTTTTTCTAGAACTGAAAACGTGTGTATAGGAGGGAGTTGTTTGTTTATTTGTTTCCCTTGCTGAAAAACTCCCTTTCTATCATGAATTATAACTTGTGCCTTAACATGTCATTCCTCCTGTCTGTGCAGAGATACGGATTTACCAGTTGCTGCCTGAATTAGGAGCATCAAAAGTAGGGTGGCAGCTGAACTTCCTGTGAACTGTACAGCCCTGAGGATAATTTGTCAGGGATTTCTCTTTAACTTTTCCTTTATCTTACTCTAGGATAAAACCCCCCACAGATGAGAGAATACACATTCTACCTTGGTAATGACACAAACTTGCACCATTCTGGTCTTTTGCCACTCAAGTGCTAAAATATTAATATCCAGTGAAAATTATAAAAGGACTTTATAGCTAATTATTTTATTTCTACCAAAAGAAAGAAACATTCTCCTCCTCTTACATGATGTTTGTGTTTTTACTTGTACCCCTAATCTCAGACATTTCAAACCGAATTGATATCTTTCTTAAGTATAGTTTTTTTTGGATGATTTTTTGGTTTTGAGTTTTAAACAGTAAAACTTTTTATATGCTCTCATCTTATTGACTGGACTTTAAGCAGAAGTTTCAGTGTTAATAGCATCTCCTCCAGTAATTCAGCTTTTTTTTTCTTCTCTCTCATTCTAATATTTGTTGAGTTGTATATGATCAGGAAAGGTCCTTGTGTAACCTAAATAGGCATTTAATTAAGGGGTAATGGCGATGGTACCAGGGTATGTGAAGTGAAACAGAGATGCTTAATCAGCCACAAAAGCTATTTACTGCTTCGTAAACTTCAGTGTCATAAATATTATTACTGTTTTAGGACCTCAGAAAAGCAGTGAAATATCAAAACTGATTTTCTTCTCTGCTATTAAAGTAGTAAAGATATTCCTCTAATAGAAATTTGTAATGAAGCTAATATTTGATAAAAGCATACATACTTGAAATTTTTAAGAAGGGATTTAAATACAAATGAGGGGTATGTTGAAAATGAAGCAGGAAGAAAAAGGTATCTCCAAAGCCTGAAATTATGTTGAGGAGTAAGTCACATCATGTTGCCATGTATTTGTTGAACATCTACTATGGGGCTTGGGCTAATGGATAGTTTGTATATGTCATCTTTAATCTTTA
Organism: Redunca redunca; assembly: GCA_006410935.1. Lineage (NCBI taxonomy): Eukaryota > Metazoa > Chordata > Mammalia > Artiodactyla > Bovidae > Redunca > Redunca redunca. The sequence continues at coordinate 171,029 of SJYQ01044658.1, forward strand.
CACTAATCTTGTAAACTAGGTTGGTTCCAATTTTAGAATGAGGACATGGAAGTGCAAAGATATTGTCACACAGGTGTGTCTGATTATACCTGTACTCTCCATTACTTCAAACTGTTTTTTAGATGAAAGCTTATATTGAAATAGTTTTTAACTTTAATTCTGCTAAATACCCAATAGCATACCCAAGAAGTTAAAAGCTGTGCAGTGTTAATTCTTAAACTTTTAACTTTTTATTGTTCCATATTCAACATTTATTAAGCAGCTACTATTTTCCTAACGCTTGCTAAGTATTATCAGAGCTGTAACCAAGTAAGAAGACTCAGTCTTCCCCCTTCAGAGTTTAGAAATGGATAAATAGTTCACCCTTATATACACAAAATTTCAAAGTAGAATCAAAGCGAGCAAAGTTCTTTTCTTCGGTGTTTTGTGACTGTTTGCTGGACCCCTCCAAAGTATCCATCTTGAGGAAGGAGCTTCCTAGTTTTGTTAAAATGCCTTGATAGACGGGAAACTGTGTGCAGTGAGAAAATGGAGAGGTAATTAGTAGAAGACCTTCTCAAGCAGCGAAATTTTGTTTGTTTGTTTGTTTGTCTACTTATAGTCCCACCAGCAGAGTAGGAGTAAATCTATTTCCCCACATGGGTTACAATGAACTTTTTTTCTTTTGCTTTTTAAAACTTTATTTCAACATAACTATACTTATAGAAATATACTCATAGTTTAATAGAATGCAGTTTGACTTAACCAACACAATTGGGATCCAAAACCTGGTACTTGGTTTGCTTCAAAGGAAAAAAGGATTTAGTCATAATTCAGATTTAACAAATTATCTGATTCTTGGTTTGAGTAGATTTGGAATCTACACGTAATATTAACTAGATCAATAGCTTTTATATTTTCACATGTATTCAGCGGACTTTTGAGCTACAGACTGTGGACCCAGGATCCTGACTGTGTTAAGAACAGGACAAATCCTGACATTATGTACAGAGTTCTGCCTCCTACCCTCCCCTCCCCCAGCTCCTGCTCTGTGGCAATGAATTTTTTTTTTAAACTGGAAGATAATCGCTTTACAGTGTTGTATTAGTTTCTGCTATGCAACAGTATCAATCAGCTATAAGTATACATATATCCCCTCTCTCTTGAACCTCCCTCCCACCCCTTCCATCCCACTCTAGATTGTCACAGAGCACTGTGCTAAGCTCCCTATGTTATACAGCAGCTTCTCACTGGCTGGCTTCCCTGGTAGCTCAGCTGGTAAAGAATCCCCTGCAATGCAGGAGATTCCGGTTCTTTCCCTGGGTCAGGAAGATCCTATGGAGATGGGATGGGCTAGGCTACCCACTTCAATATACTTGGGCTTCCCTGGTGGTTCATACAGTAAAGAATCGAGACTGGGTTTGGTCCCTGGGTTGGGAAGTTCCCCTGGGGAAAAGTATTCTTGCCTGAAGAGTTCCATGGATGGCAGGCTATAGTCCATGGGGTCGGAAAGAGTCTGACTTTTGCTTTCACTTTCCCACTAGCTATCTATTTTACACATGGTAGTGTATATATATGTTAGTTGCTACTCTCTCAATTCATGCCACCTTCTCCTCCCCTACTGTGTCTACAAGTCCATTTCTGTGTCTGCATCTCTATTCCAAGCAAGAGAGGTTTTACATAAAGATTGTTGTTCTTGAGCCAAGACAAAGGAAACCTGGTTAGTACCGAATCTAAAGGAAAGCTTTTGTTAAGATTCTTACATTTTATTAACCCAAATGTTTATGTCTATCAGTTGCTTATACTACTCTTACTTTGTGGTTTACTATGATTCTGTAGATCATTTATTCCAGTAACATTTTCAAAAGGACCCCGCGTTCTTTGTAAAAATATGAGCAATAGAAGTTAAAAAGTTTAGATTATTGATGTTTAAGAAAATTTACTAGTCATTGTGTCCAGTCCCCTCATAATGCACATGAAGAAGCCAAGGCCCAAATAAGCTGTGATGTGCTTGATGTCAGGTACTGTAAGCATCAGACCTGGGACTTGGCTTGGCTTATAGTCGTGGTTTCCATCCTTAAGGTCTTGTTGAAAAATGCATGAAGGTTAGTAGTGGTTAATACTTTAAAATAGTTTATATATTTTTTAAATTGTTTTTCTTCATTGGCTTAGGGAGAGAAGTAATTGAAGAAACATGAAGTAATGGAACTATTCATGATGGAATATGGAAAATAATTTATTTAGGTAAAGCATGTGGAACCTTTACTTCAGAAAGTTCATCTTTCTAAAGTGGTGTCATTTAATTTCTGAAGATGGTTATGTACATGCCATCTTTATAGTATATAATATAGTGTGACAGTGGTGAATTGACTAAAAAGCCTTATTGTGCGAGGTAATAGTGGCAATAGAACTTGTAAACTCAGATTTATTCACACATTCTTCCTTTAACTGGCCTTTTAACTGAAGTGAAATTGATGGGAAAAGCATGAAGTTATAGCGTTTGGAATTGGGTTGCTTTTGGTTGACTGTGATTATCATAATGTATTTCACCCTTGAAACTGAGCCATGGATGACAGAGGAAGTCAGCTAAGACATAAGAAAATGCCAGAGAGACAAAATAACCTTCAGCTAGTCTATAAAAAAGAGTGATTAAGCAGTTCAAAATGTAAATGCCAAATTCTATCACACAGCCATTTCCTGGGATTTTAAACGATCATAACTGTTCTTTTTCTGAATCTGGGTGCTCTTCAGTTCTGAATGGCATAAGAAAGTGTTCAGGGTCTACTGTCAGCTTTCTTGTAGTTGCCTTACCCAGAAGATAGAATGTTCAGATAGAGCCAACTAATTTCTGAAAAACAATGCAAATGATGTCAGAGCAGAAGGATAAAAGATGTCCTCAGAATTTCCATAGTTAAATCCAAGGGAGGATTTAGACTTTTGAAGTATTTAAGAGGTCTTATTGATGCCATCACTTATGCCTTTAATCTCTGCCTGACTACTTATTCCTTCTTCACTTTTCTTAAAAATACTCCAGAGCAGTTCAGGACCAGAAAAAGAAAATGACTGAGCAACAATGCTCATGTTAACTGCAGTTACAATTAGAGCAAAGCAGATGGTGTCCTGCGTTTCACTCATCTATTATACTGGTGTATATATGTTTGCTGGTGAGAATAACCTACAGTGTATATAAAAATTTCTAAGTCCCTTTCATGTTCTAAAATTCTTACAAAGAACCTCATCTATTACATGGTTCTGAGTCCTTCCATTTTGCTTGTTATACTGGCCCTATCAGTCATATTAATTTCCAGAAAACCTACATTAATTATCAATTTCTCTATCTTTTAGTGGCCCCTCACATATGTGTAATTGGGTACAAATCTGGTTCTAACCACCTTTCCTACCCTCTTTACAAATCTTCCCCTCCAGCCAGTTTTGTTTATTTAACATCCTTCACTTCTGCTATGTGTACTCTAAATAGTTTCATCCCCCAAATGAAATTTTGTGAAGTGATTTAATTTCTCTGGAGTTTAGTATCTTCATCCTTATGAAAAAAAAACGACGGACTTAACGAACTTGTTTAGTGATTTCTAGTTTGCATACAGTTTTTCCATATATTGTAATTTTTTCTTTACAGTAACCCTTTAGATTAATGAGCACAGGAATTATACACATGTGCCAATAAGAAACCCCCAAGTCCAAGTAGATTAAGTGATTTATATGACCATTCTCAACATTTTAATCTCAGAAAATACAATTTATAATAGACTCCCCTGAAATGAGATACTCATATGTAATTAAGCAAATACAGACAGAAAACTATACACCATTGATTTTTTTTAAAAAGCAAGTTGAAGAAGGTCTAAATGGGAAATATTCTGTGTTCATGGATAGAAAGGTTCAATATTGTTAAATAACAATTTTTTTTACAGTTGATCTATAAATATGTGACCCCAATCAAAACCCTACCAAGCTATCTTATAAATATCAACATACTAATTCTAAAGTTTTAATGGAAAACAAAAGACCTAGTATAGCCAACACAGAACTGAAAATGAACAAAGTTGGAGTACTCACACTAGCTGATTTCAGGACTTAATGTAAGGCTACAGTAATCAAGACAATGGTATGGGCTAAAGAGTAGACATATAGAATAATAAAACAGAAAGGAAATAAAAAATAAATCCACACAACTATAGTCAACTGATTTTTGCCATGAAAGCAAAGACAATTCAGTGGAGAAAGGATAGTCTCATCAATAAATGGTGCTGGAACGATTGGATATCCATATGAAAAAGAAGTGAACTCAGACACAGACCTTACAATTCATACAATAATTAACTCAGAATGGATCATAGACCTAAATGTAAAATGAAAAACTATAACAGTTATTAAAGAAAACATACGAGAAAATCTGTATGACCTTGGGTTTGGCAGTGTATTTGAAAACACATTAGTAATAAAATTCATGCAAGAAGAAAGTAGATAAGGGGCATATTTAAAATAGAAAACTGTTCAATGAAAGACATGAATGAAGAGAATGAAAAGATAAGCCAGTGATGGGGAGAAAGTATTTGAAAAACACATCTGATAAAGAATTTGTATCCAAAATATATAAAGAAGTCTTAAAACTCAACAGTAAGAAAATAATCAGCTTTATTTAAAAATGAGCAAACATTTTGAAGAGATACTTCATCAAAGAGGATATACAGGTGGCAAATAAGCATATAATAAGATGTCCCACATCATGTCGTTAGGGAACTGCAAGTTGCAACAATACTGAAATTTCATTATATGTCATATCATATCATTAAATATTATTAAATTATATATCTGTTAGAATGGTTAAAATCCAAAACACTGGCAAAACCAGATTATGGCAAGGATGTGGAGCATTAAGAACTTCATTCATTGCTAGTGGGAATGCAAAATGATACAGTTACTTTGGAAAACAGTTTGACAGTTTCTTACAAAACCAAGAGTCTTACCATCCAAATTAGCAAGCACGCTCCCAGATATTTACCCAACTAATCTGAAAACTTATATCCACCAAACCTGCACACAAACATTTACAGCAGCTTTATTCATAATCTCCCCAAATGGGAAGCAACCAAGATGTCCTTCAGGAGGTGAATAAACACCCATACAATGGAATGTTATTCAATGATAGAAAGAATAAAGATATAAGGCCATGAAAAGGCATAGATAAATCTTAAATGCATATTGCTCAGTTATAAAAGCTGAAAATGCCACGTACCGTGTGAGTTCAGTTATATAGCATTCTGGGAAAAAGTAAAAAAAAAGAGTGAGTGAAAACATCAGTAGTTGCCAGAAGCCTGGGGGAGCAGGCAGTTGTGGAAAAATGAAGCACAGGGGCTTTTTTTAGGGCACTACAACTATTTTGTATGATAGTCTAAGGGTGAATATAAGATATTAAGCATTTGCCAAAATCTATAGAACTTTACAACGGAAAGAGTGGACCTTAACATATACAAAAATTTTAAAACTCACTTAAAACCTCAAGGATTCCATGATTAAATATAAAATGTGACAAAATTGCAAATAAATGAAACAATATTACTGAAGGGAGTGGAAGAATAAAGTGCTACCCTATGTAACTTTGGAAATGAGTGGAACCTTTAGGACTAAAACACAAAAAGAACTATATACATAAGCACTGTGTTGATAAAGTTCTATTACACAGAAGGCGGGATATGGAGTAAGAATTCTGAAACTGATATACATGAGTTGGAAGTCAGGTTTCTCACTGTCAGTGTACAGGTAAGCAAGGAGAAGAGGCTAGAACCATCCATGTGGTAATGGATTAGAGCTGGAGACAATGTGAGTTCATGTTTAACTTAACATAGATACAGATGGTTACATATAGAAATGGTTATACAGGCATACCTTGGTTTATTGCAGTTCACAGATATTACATTTTTTACGAATTGAAGGTTTGTGGCAACCTTACATAAAGCAAGTCTGTAGGTACCACTTTTCCAACAGTGTTTGCTCATTTTTTGTCTCTGTGTTATTAATACTTTGTGGTAATTCTTGATGTATTTCAAATCTTACACCAGAAAAAAGACGAAGACTCTCTGAAGGCCTAGATGATGGTTAGCATTTTTTAGCAGTAAAAGTATTTTTTAAAATTAAGGTATGTACATTATTTTTTAGATATGATACTTTTGTGCACTTAATAGACTACAGGGTAGTGTAAGCATAACTTTCCAGTTCAGTTCAGTCGCTCAGTCGTGTCCGACTCTTTGCGACCCCATGAATCGCAGCACCCCAGGCCTCCCTGTCCATCACCATCTCCCGGAATTCACTCAGACTCACGTCCATCATGTCTGTGATGCCATCCAGCCATCTCATCCTGGGTCGTCCCCTTCTCCTCCTGCCCCCAATCCCTCCCAGCATCAGAGTCTTTTCCAATGAATCACCTCTTCGCATGAGGTGGCCAAAGTACTGGAGTTTCAGCTTTAGCATCATTCCTTCCAAAGAAATCCCAGGATTGATCTCCTTCAGAATGGACTGGTTGGATCTCCTTGCAGTCCAAGGGACTCTCAAGAGTCTTCTCCAACACCACAGTTCAAACTTTTAAGTGCATGGAAAAAAAAATTTGTGACTTTATTGCAATATTTGCTTTCCTGTAGTGATCTGGAACTGAACCTACAATGTCTCTGAGGTATGCCTGTAGGTATTTGTATATGTATACATATATAGATAGATGTAGATCTATATATAATTGCTCTGTCAGCTGAGCGGACCTAGAAGCAATGAAATCCCAGTAGCAATGACCACACCTAGTGCGCAGATTTTGGTTTCTAATACCCTTCTCCATTAAGAGGAATCAGGGCTTTTTGGAGACGTGGTTGATTCTCCCGTTGGGGTAGGAAATATACAGGATGAGTCTAGAGCATGTTGCAGTGGCAAAAAAAAACCCCAAAAAACAAAAATATAATAACAGGAGTATACCAAAGGGACAAAAGAGCCAACTGAAAGATCTTCCAGTGACCAAAGCTGTAACAGTTTGAGCAACAAAAGAAACTAGTATTAGGTTAACACCCCAAGTGTAAAGCAAATATCAGTGCCTCCATAGTAATATAAGCAAATGGTTAATGTTGACCTTGAAGAAAACTAGACAATCCCCCATAGAAGAATTCTAAATAATTTGTTTAGCCTTCCCACCCTCAGTGAGGTGGGACGTAACTCCCCACTGCTTAAGTTGAGCTGCTCGTAGTAACTTCTCCAAAGAGCACAGCATGGGAAGGGTGACATTATAGTGCCAAAACCTGACAAAATGTAATGCCAGGTGATCATGGTTAACATCAACAATGATAAACCATGTTGATAGTATGTACCGCTCATAGGGTATCATACAAGTGACACTTTGGTTTCCCTCTCCCAAATACTTTATCTCAGTCTAATCGTGAGAAATCAAGTCACACAGAATATCTGACAGGTTATTCTCAAAACTGTAGAGTTCATTGTAGGAGGTTGAATGGTGATGCTCCTCAAAAGATTTGTCCGTGTCCTAAGCTCCAGAACCTGTGAATATGATTTTATTTGGTGAAAGAGAGATTTAAGTAAGGAATTTGAGATGAGATCATCCCAGATTTTCTGGGTGGATTATAAATCAAATGGCATGTCCTAATAAGACACAGAGGAAAAGACACACATAGACCAGAGAATAAAGAGGCAGAGACTTTAAGTGAGTCATCCACAAACTGAGGGATGGCTTTAAGCCACAAGAAGGTAGAAGAGGCATGGAATGATTTTTCCTGAAGGCCTTCAGAGAGTTTGGCCCTGCCGAGACCTTGATTTCAGGATTTGTTTAGTTGCTCAGTTGTATCCAACTCTTTTACAAGCCCATGGACTCTACCTCACCAGGCTCTTCTGTCCATGGGATTCTCCAGGCAAGCATACTGGAGTGGGTTGCCATTTAGGGCTTATGGCCTGTAAAACTATTAGAGAACAAATTTCTCTTTTTTTAAGATGTTAAGTTTGTGTTAATTTGTTATAGCAGTCACAGGAAACTAATACAGTCATCAAAGACAAGAAAAGTTTGAGAAGTTGTCACAACCAAGAATAGCCTAAGGAGACATAACTACTTAAATGTAATATGTCTTGGATGGGATCCTGGAACAGAAAATGGATAGCAGGAAAACTGAGAATATCCAAATAAAGTACGGACTTTAGTTAATAATATTCATACCGGTTTGCTAATTTTGACAAGTGTCCCTTAGTAATATAGGGTATTAATAAGGGAAACTGCGTGGAGGACACATGAGAACTCCACTGTCTTCACAACTTCTCTATCTAAAGCTGCCCTAAAATAAACAATGTATTTAGAAAGAAAGAAAAAGGAAGAGGCAACTTTCCAGGGAATACAATGAACCCAGAATGTTCTGCTCCCAGAACAAGTGTTTCCTTACTGTTGTAATTATGTGCTGGGGGAAGTTTGGCTATTAACCCGACTCCTCTATTTCTTAAACAGAGCATGTAGTCAGCCTTGCTATTCAAGGCAGATGAGGCTACTGGGGAAACAGACCTATCCAGCCAGAGGGAATCAGTACAAGTCACCCATTCTAAAGAAAGTAGTCCTTTGGCTTTCTTATTGCTGTCCTTCTTTCCTTCCTGAATAATTCAGTCTGGGAGTCGTGAGACAGGACCAGGGAAGGTAGGTGTTTGTGCTAGGGCTTCTTGAAGAAATGGCTGATTCTAGGGCTACTGTAGAGAAAGAACGTAACAAGATATGTTAGACACATCATCCTGTGCCAGAAAGTAAGGAATTGCTCATAGAGTGAGGGGTTATAACTAAAGGATACAGAGGTCACCTTCAAGTGGCACTTGCTGGCTGATCTTGGAACACAGTGAACATCAGAATAATAATCCTTATCAAATTATAGCCTGTTGAATAAAATAGAAATTTGTAGTGATGGAATAAATTAATGGAAAGAAGAAATGGAAATACTGAAATACTGTGACTTTTTATTCCCCCAAAATTGCTGAAAATGTTTGTTCTTTCTTATGTTGCTAATTCAATATGTAATCACAAGTAAACCAACAATACATCTTTGTTCCATATTTGTCTAGTTTAAAATCAGCTAGATAATTTCTAGATATCTAGAATCTCTGACAGCAGTACAGTTGTTAAACTATTTTAAAATGGCTGAGTTTTCCTAAAAACTTTAAATTGAAAACCTAAAACAATAAAAATAACTGCCTCGTTGGAGACCATGTGTTTAATAGTACCTTAAAATTGTAAACTGTAATGCTTATGTTCTTTGGATGATTGAAGTACCTGGAATATAGTAGGTTCGATAACTAGTTGCTGTGAAATGAATGTTGAATAATCTAAAAAGATTGGAAAAGACTGGCATTAATTTCTCATTGAGAAAAAAGAAATGTCTTTCCCATATTATTCATTTCTTATTTTCTACTCAGTAGAGAATTTGGCATGTGATACAAATGAAAGGTACTCATGTTAATCTTGAATTGAAATCACACAGAGGGAAAAAACCTAATCGTTAAATAGCAAGATCAATTTCATTTTCTTTGCCACAATTTAAAAAAAATGTAGCATGCAGCATAGCTGCAGTTCTCACTGCCCATTTTAAAAGAGACTTTTAAAATCTATTACCATTTAAAAACCTGTTACTAAGTCTATGATGCTGCCAGCGGCTGGTGGCAAACTAGAGAGTGATTGACATGGTATATTACCTAGTTTACTTTCTTAGGTCATAGGAGAAATCCTTTCCAGCTCATAGATTTTTTTTTTTTTTTTTTTTTTACATTGTTATATCCCTGTGGCTGCCAGGAAAATAGAAAATTCTATTTATAGCAGAATTCCTTCTTTGCACCCAGTTTTCTTTTTCCTCAAGCCATCCTCCCCGGCCCAACTCAAAGTCAATATTATGAAAAGATTGGTATATCTGAGCTTGTAAGATCTGAAATCTCTCTGCAGTCAGTCTATCCAGGTAAACAAATACCTTGGTTATAGGAAATGACAGTAATGTCATGTAATAATTTCCTGTAGGAGCTGAAATATAGGAAAATTTTTTCTTATAGGAGCTGAAATATAGGAAAATGTGAAGCAGTATCACTGAGACTTTTGAGGTAAAAACATAATATATTTCTTCTTTTTTTCCATCCAATCCTCAGATTTCATGTGCCTACAGATTTTAAAGAGTTGCTAGACATTGCACTAAGCGAATCCCCTGTGAGAAATATTTTCACCTGCTTGACCGGGACTATTGACAGAGTGATTGATTTCCTCCAAGGAGAATGAGCTGTTACGTTAGCTGAAGTGACAAATGCTTTGGGGACATAGCATTCACAGATGTTAGTAACACATTCCTTTGCTGTGTGGCTAACAGAAGTTTATAAGAGCATACATTTTTTATTGCAGCTTAGAGTGAGTTTGAAATTAGAATTTTTACTTCACTTACCATTTGAAGCAGTGGAAAATGTTGATTTTAAGTGCTTCTGTGAAATATGTGCTTTTTTCCTATGAATGGCGGAAGTACTTCTCCATAACATCCATCAACTCAGCTACTCCAAGGAGCATCAACATTCTGTGTGTATCCGGAGAATTTTAAGAGACACAAGACATACTAAACTCTTCCAAACTCAATTTGATATCCTAACTGGGAATGACAGTGGAACATAGTCTAGACCTCTCAAATCTGCATTTTTTTTTTACAGCTGATTACTCCTGATTAAGTCCAATTTTGTCCATTTTAGACTACGCTGGAATTTTGATCTTTGGTGTCAGAATATGACAATGGTTGGTCTCCTGGCGCATTCTCTCTACGGCAGTACCTGAGTGAGCAGTAGCTGGTACTTTAGGCCAAAGTTCAAAGTGTGTGTGTGTATGTAGGTCCATTCCTCCCTCTCTTCCTCTCTTTCCCTCCCTGCATTCCTTCCTTTCTTCCTTCCTTCCTTCTTCTTTTTATGTTTTCTTCTTCCAATGACATTTATATTTTCCTTGTTTCCCAATGGGTCATTTATACTTCTCTCCCCCACCCTCACCCTCCTTTTAATTTTTTCCATTTTTTTATTGTGCTAAAATACATTTAGCATAAAATGTAGCATCTTAACCATCTTAGGTATACAAACAGTATTAAGTACATTCATAATATTGATGAACCATTACCATCATCCATCTCTGTAACTCTTTCGTTTTGTAAAGCTGAGACTCTTTACCCCATAAATAATAACTCCCCATTCACCTTCCCTCATCCAGCCTTTGGCAACCATCTTTCCATTGCTTTCCAGTTCTGTATAACTGGAATCATACAGTATTTGTCTTTTTGTGACTGGCTTATTTTACTTAGAGGAATCTCTTCAAGATTTACCCATGTTGTAACATGTTGCAGAATACCCTTCCTTTTAAAGGATGAATGATACTCCATTGTATGTATATACCTCATTTTATTTATGCATTCACCTGTCAGTGGATGCTTAGGTTGCCTTCTCATTTTTTCTTTTATTAGTAGTTTTGCTATGAGTGAGTATACAAATATCTTCTCAAGACCTTGCTTTCAATTTTGGGGGGATGTACCCATAAGAGGAATTGCTGAATAATATTCTAATTTTTGTGGAACCATACTGTTTTCCACAGCAGCTCATATCATTTTAAGTTCCCACCAGTAGTGCCAAGGGTTCCATTTGCTCCACATCCTCACCAACACTTGTTACTTCCTATTTGTTTCTTCAATAGCAACCATCCTAATGAATGTGAGGTGGTGTCTCACTGTAGTTTTGATTGATTTTCATTTCCTAAATAAAGAGTAGTGTTTAATTTCTCGTGTGTGTATTGGCCATTTATATACCTTTGGAAAAATGTATTCAAGTTCTTAGCCCATTTCTGAACCGAGTTGTTTGGTTGTGTTGTTGTTGAGTTTTGAGAGTTCTCTGTATATTCTGGAGATTAATCCTTTATCAAGTACATGATATGCATATATGCAGATACTTTCTTCCACTCAGAGGGTTGTCTTTTAACTCTGTGGGTAGTGTTTTGATGCACAAAATTTAAAAATTTTCACAAAGTCCAATTTGTTTATTTTTCCTTTGGCTGCCTGTGCCTTTGTTGTTATATCTAGAAATCACTGCAAGATCCAATGCTGTGAAACCTCTGTCCTATCTTCTACAAGTTTTATAGTTTTAGGTTTTACATTTAGATCTTTGGTCCATTTTGAGTTAATTTTTGTATACGGTGTTAGGTAAGGGTTGAATGTCATTCTTCTGCATGATGGATATCCAGTTTTACCAGCATCATTTGTAGAAAAGACTGTCACTTCCCCATTGAATAGTCTTGGCACCCTTGTCAAAAATTGTTTGACCATGTATACAAAGGTTTATATTTATTTTGTTCCATTGGTCTTTTTGTCTTTTTTAATGCTAGTGCCATACTAGCATTGTCATAAAGTTTAAAACCACGATGTATAAGTTCTCTAGCTTTGTTCTTCTTTATTCAAGATTGTTTTGGCTCTTCAGAGTCCCTTGAGAACTCATGTGAATTTCAGGGTGACTTTTTCTAGTTTTGCAAAAATATTATTTGAGATATTGATAGAGATTGCACTGAATCTATAGATTGCTTTGGGTATCACGGACATCTTAACACAACTAACTTTTCCAACCTATTAAGATGGGATGTGTTTCCATTTATTGAGTTATTGCTTATTTTCATTCAGTGATTTTTTTTTGTAGTTTTCAGCATACAGGTGTTTCATCTCTTTGGATAATTCCTATTTTATTCCTTTTGATATTACCATAAATGGAATATGTTTTATTTTTTTCTTTTCAGATTGTCCATTGTTAGTTTATAGAAATGCAGCTGATTTTTTTTTTATGTGTTGCCTTTTATTTCTTTCTCTTGCCTAAGTTACTCTAAGTAGAACTTCCAGTACTGTGTTGAATCAGTTCAGTTCAGTCGCTCTGTCGTGACTGACTCTTTGCAACCCCATGAATCACAGCACGCCAGGCCTCCCTGTCCATCACAAACTCCCAGAGAACACTCAGACTCAAGTCCATTGAGTCAGTAGTGCCATCCAGCCATCTCATCCTCTGTCATCCCCTTCTCCTCCTGCCCCCAATCCCTCCCGGCATCAGAGTCTTTTCCAATGAGTCAAATCTTCGCATGAGGTGGCCAAAGTACTGGAGTTTCAGCTTTATAAAGCATCATTCCTTCCAAAGAAATCCCAGGGTTGATCTCCTGCAGAATGGACTGGTTGGATCTCCTTGCAGCCCAAGGGACTCTCAAGAGTCTTCTCCAACACCACAGTTCAAAAGCATCAATTCTTCGGCACTCAGCCTTCTTCACAGTCCAACTCTCACATCCATACATGACCACAGGAAAGACCATAGCCTTGACAAGATGGACCTTAGTCGGCAAAGTAATGTCTCTGCTTTTGAATATGCTATCTAGGTTGGTCGTAACTTTTCTTCCAAGGAGTAAGCGTCTTTTAATTTCATGGCTGCAGTCACCATCTGCAGTGATTTTGGAGCCCCAAAAAATAAAGCCTGACACTGTTTCCACTGTTTCCCCATCTATTTCCCATGAAGTGATGGGACCAGATGCCATGATCTTCATTTTCTGAATGTTGAGCTTTAAGCCAACGTTTTCACTCTCCACTTTCACTTTCATCAAGAGGCTTTTTAGTTCCTCTTCACTTTCTGCCATAAGGGTGGTATAATCTGCTTATCTGAGGTTATTGATATTTCTCCCAGCAATCTTGATTCCAGCTTGTGTTTCTTCCAGTCCAGCATTTCTCATGATGTACTCTGCATAGAAGTTAAATAAGCAGGGTGACAATATACAGCCTTGACGTACTCCCTTTCCTATATGGAACCAGTCTGTTGTTCCATGTCCAGTTCTAACTGTTGCTTCCTGACCTGCATATAGGTTTCTCAAGAGGCAGGTCAGGTGGTCTGGTATTCCCATCTCTCTCAGAATTTTCCACAGTTTATTCTGATCCACACAGTCAAAGGCTTTGGCATAGTCAATAAAGCAGAAATAGATGTTTTTCTGGAACTCTCTTGCTTTTTCCATGATCCAGCAGATGTTGGCAATTTGATCTCTGATTCCTCTGCCTTTTCTAAAACCAGCTTTAACATCAGGAAGTTCACGGTTCACATATTGCTGAAGCCTGGCTTGGAGAATTTTGAGCATTACTTTACTAGTGTGTGAAATGAGTGTAATTGTGCAGTAGTTTGAGCATTCTTTGGCATTGCCTTTCTTTGGGATTGGAATGAAAACTGATGTTTTCCAGTCCTGTGGTCACTGCTGAGTTTTCCAAATTTGCTGGCATATTGAGTGCAGCACTTTCACAGCATCATCTTTCAGG